>JAJONR010000123.1:0-25053 GCA_029582245.1 Solanum etuberosum
CTCGAAACTTAGCAAACTCGGTGGCGTTGGAAAGAGGATTCAAAGACCTTTCATTTGATATCTTGTGGGCTACCTAAATCATCCTATACTGAAAGTTATGGTCGTTTGAAGTTGATCCAAAACTCTCAACTTAAGCATAACTTGCAAAATTCTCAATTCTCAATTTTGCTATTTCCAATTTAGCGCTTTCTAAATTTACCTCTTTCTAAGGCGGGATGTTACAGTTAGAGAATAAAAATATTTACTCCAATTTTTTAACCATAACAAAGTTAGGGATACAAGCTCCTTTCCCCTTAAAAATAGAAGTTATTATGTAGAAGCAACAATTAGTGAAAATCCGAGATGGAGTCATTTTCTACCATATGCTTACGTAAAGGTTGCGGGACCACTTTTTTAGTAAAGGTGCACAATGGAGGAAGATTCACTTTAGCCAATTACATCACTTCATTCAGATGAGATTTACAGAAATACCCCTCTGTCAACAAGTAGGCATGTTGACGGAGAGGAGCCAGATTATTAGCATTTATTAGATAGTATTTAGTTTTTATTACGGGCATTCTTTTGCTTCTACTAACACCCAATTGTTATCTTTTTTAGGAGTGAATATCTAATCTATTGTTAGGTGTTAATGCCTAAAAATTTTGTCATCTACTTCACAAATGATTGTGCATTCATTATTGGCTTAAATTTCACCTTTAAGGTTGAAATAATCAATTAACACACGTCTATTTAGCAAATCACAACATGGTATTACTTTTTTTGGCTCTAGTTCTTCGTTTATATAGAGTCTATTAAATACTTTGAGTTTCTAATCAAAACCTTTTAACATCCATTAGCTTTAGAGAGTGAAGTAACACGATTTAATTAATTGAAGGTCAAATATGTTGGGTTCGAAAGTGATTAGAGCGTCATGCGGAAGTTTACAATTGCAAATCATAGAGTTGATAAATCATATGACAAATAAAAGTATACTAAACATATTATTAATATAGTTTGGTCAAACGACCTACATATTGAAAACTAATATTAAAAAAACATAAATTTTATTGAGAGAATAATCTCCCCATAACTAAACTCTTAAACGTCTACATTGTGAATGCTATTGTGTTATGCTATGAGAATAAAAATCTTCAATTTATAGATCTCCAAACTTTTCCTCTAAGGAAACAATAAACCAAATATGGAAGAAAAATTATATTTTCTTTTCAGGAAAAGTTGAAGCATTTATGGTAATACTTTGATTTTCCTTCGAGAGAAAAATAAATTTCAAATAAAGTAAGTAAATCAGGGCAAAACCCTAACAAAATATACTAAGAGTCCGTTTGGATCGACTTAAAAAAGTAGCTTTTAAGTCAAAAATAAAAAGGCAAACTGAAATGACTTTTAAATCAAAAAATAAAAAAGTAAGGGAGACCTATTTTTGATTTTTAACTTATTTTAATTCATTTTTAATCTTGCCAAACACTTTCTAACTTATTTTAAGTCATATTTGACTCATTTTAAATTATTTTTTTATTAGTCAAATACTACCAAAAGTCAATAACTGACTTCAAAATATGGTTGACCGACTTTTAGTCAATCTAAACACCTTTAGAAGTCATAACACAAAGATGGAAATCACAATAAGAGAATAATTTAAAATTACTATTTTCCCCTTTATCTTTCACTATTTGTAATTTCCGTCAACACACGTCTGCTTCCGGTCAGCGCCATCCCACTAACCGCACACTCAGGCGAGTGGAATGCCTCTTAGGTTTCTTGTAAGTTTTTCTTCTTCTTCTTCTTCCTATTTTTTTTTTTTCGTTTTGTAAATAAGTAAAACCTTTCTTTTGTTAGTTAAAGAAACGTGAAGGATATACTTTAGATTTATATACGACATTATAAGCTGCTGTTTGAAAGAGATCATAAAAACATTCACAGGGAAAGGACTTGAGCAATATAAGATATTATTCAATGATTTCACTTTGTAAAAGTTGGGGTTTCATGATTTCACAGTGGGGTAGTCACTTTTTACATGGTTGATAGTATTTCAAATTTACAGGGTAGGACTCCTTGCTTTGATTTACCCGTTCAAGGAGTATATGTTTTATAGGTAGGTATTCAGGAGTTTATTGTACAAATTTGAATTCTAACTATGAGAATTATTGCATCTATTTGTTTGCTTGACTTCCTTTTAGTTTCCCAATTCACTTGGTGAAATTCAAAGAGAACATACTTCTCTTCATCAATTTGTGTTGGATACATGGGATAAAGACTTGAAAGAATTAAACAAACCTCGAGGTTTTTAAATATGATTAAGAGATGAAGGTAATATTGTGCAACCTAATAATTGAACACTGCAGACATTATCTGGGGAATCTTAATAACCCGTGAAAGTTTCCACCTTTCAAACAATTGCACTAAGGGATGAACTTTCATGACCATAGGTTCCTAAAATCACTTATAGTTGTCATGACATATAAAGGTTATATAGCTAGGAAAAGAAGGCACAAAGCTTGGAATGTTACTCCTCTTGTTTTTGTGTGGGTCATATGGAAGGATAAAAATAGGAGAGCTTTGAAGGGGTGGAGGTGAGTTTCGCTCAATTGAGGAGTAGTCTTCGATCTCTTATAGTTTTTTGGTGCACCCATGTAGTTCCTGTTTGTATAGAGGATTGAGTGTCTTTTTGAGAGAACCATATTTTGTAGGTTTTCTCCTTCCTGTATATGGCCAACCTTTGGACTTGCTCCATTTTTTGGCATGATCCTGGCCTTGTTTAATTAAAAAACCTAGTTTATTTTAAGTGAAATTCATCCAAGATTCATTCAGTTGGTAGTTTCAAGATTTGGGTTTCGAATTCGTTGAATTAATTTTTGGTTTATCTTCATCAAATTTTGGCATTTGCACTCTGCCTCCTAAGACTTATAGCTTTGTGCACAGTCAAAAAGGATGACTTATTGTACTTAAGAGTCAGAAATGAATTGAATTCTTGGGATGTTCCCAAGAGATAACTATTAAGTCCATTTAAATTTGTGTAGATCTCGCGTTATGAGAAAATAAATTCATCTAGATCTCTGCATGTCTTTTTGGTTAAGTAGCTAATGGTTATTTTTGGACCTTCCTTTGTTTTCCCTGTTATCTAAGAGAAGAGGGAATGGGAGAGCGAAAAACCTGTTCATCTTTGCCTTTGCCTAAGTTTCTTATTCGAAAATCGTAGCTCCTTGATTGCCCATATAATGCCCCCAAAAGCAGTGTCTTCCTTTACTAACAAAGAACACGTATCCTTCGGCATCTTGATGCCATTTCCTTTCCAAGAACATGTTCATCTACTACTGTCGTTGCCAACTCGCCCAAGGGCAATGAGAAGTTATCTTTTCCTTAGGGTGCTACTTTACCGATTGTTTCTGAGTGGGTTAACTATTACTAAGTTTTTGACTGAATTCCACGTCCCGTGAGGAAGAAAAAGAGCCTACATTGTTTGAGTGTATACTAGATGTGAAGGCTGAGACGAGCAGAAGTGTGGATTTTTGATATAATCTTTCTGTTCGCACACCTCTCGACATCCATCACCAGGATTTCGGAAGTAATGAAATTCAATTCTCCGACAGTATATGATATTTCTATGGACATTGAGTTGGTTCTTAGTGTTATTGTTGAGTTGATTCTTAGTGTTACTGTCGGAGAATCAACGCTAAAAGGCTAAGGTATCACTAAAAGTCGTGTAAATTCATGAGGTATTAAAACTTAAACGAAGCATTAAAGGAATGCGAAAACACTTGTAAATAAAGTGAGTTCTTTAAATTGAACAGGGAGAATTCAAATTTTTTGATAACAAGAAACTTTATATGTTGGATGTGGAATTGTGGATGATGATGACCACTACTATGTGCACCCAGTTAGCCTATTTATAAACACTAAAGCTAGCTGCTGGGCTCCCTTTCCCGCTTGGCTGCTTTCTGCTAGATTTCCTCCATCATTCTTGTATATTTGGATCAATGCCTAATATCATACGCTTGATAGGCGGCTGGATTGGCTGAATCCTTAATTTTAGTGGTTGTATTATCTGACCAAGAAACACTCATCTGTTCACAATCTGTGAGAACTTAGTTGTTAACTAGTTCCTCCAACTGTAAGAGCTTCCTTGAACTTGGTCAAATGCGGTAACCCTCATATACCATGCTAAATTGGGTTATAGCTGTCTCTTGAATTTATCTTCTTGGACAGCCCATTCTCGGCATAATCTTTGCCAAAGAACTGCTTAATTGACTGGCCAAGCCCATTTTAGGCCTAATCCATCACTATGAAGACGATTATTGTCCTGCCACAAACTAACTTCAAGGATTTGGTTTTTGACTTGGTTTTTGACTTGGATTTTGATCCTTCAGTTGATCTGTGTCGAATACTCGAATCTTGGCATTAACAATAGGAAAAGAAGAACTAAGTTCCCAATTATATTAATTATGATTCCAAATTCTTTTCAATCAAGGACCTATGAAAAAGACAAAGAAAATATAGCAGAACTATAAGGAAGAGATGAAAAAGATCTCTGTTTATACACTTTTAAATATCTACTTATTTTTTGTAAGCACACTATTTAGTAGTATTTACTTTGAGTATAACATTTTTTGGTGCTTTAAAGAGAATCTTCTACATTAATATCTTTTGCAGGCTAATGGTGTGAAAGTGTATAATCAACCAAAATCTGGAGAAGAATAGCGGGTGACTTGGTGGAGTCTTTAACAGTCAGTGAGCTGTGTATATCCTACTCTATAGTTGAAGAATGTCTGGAGATATAGGCTTCGTTACAGCACAATTTAAATCTCTGACCAAAACAGCAATACTCGAGAAGGAGAGGATTGAAGAAGAAGAGGCTGTTGTAAGCTCATTAATCCTACTTCTGATACGTGTTATTGTACCTTTCCTTTTTGGTCCTATTTTTTATTGTGGGCATTCAAGTAGGTTACCGAAGGGAGATTGTCTCGGATTCGTTTTTCAATGTTTCTTGCTACCTCCTATCATTAGTTCTGGACAGAGTCAGATTGAATTTAAAAGCAAAACGATCAGAGGCATAGTTATTATTCTTTTTGAATATGAACCTCCTCTTGGTATCTGAAGAAAAAGTGTCTTTAAATTCTCTTAGGCTGATGGTGGGAAAGAAGATAATCAACAAAAAGATGGAGCTGAAATTATTGGTGATGTAATGGCTTCAACAGTCACTGAACAATGTTCATGCTCCCCTGAAGGTGGTGAAGAGTTGTCTGCAGATATGGGGTGCTCTTCAGCTCAACTTAAAACTCAGTCGGAACCACCACTAGCAGAAGAAAAGAGGAGTGAAAAGCGAGAGACCATTGTAAGTCATTAGTTCTACTTCTCAGTGTGTACACTCTTTTTTCTCTGCCACTTCACTGAACTTGTCATTCAAATAGTAGAGTTTTAAGTATAGATGATAAAAGGAGATCCAGTTTTGATTTTGGGTTTAATTGCATACTTTTGTTTCTTTTTACAATAGTTCAGAGCTAAAATAGATGCAAATAATAAGTTGTTCCTTTCATAGACTATTTAGTAAGCATAATTACTGGTTTTGTGGTTACTTTTTGAGTATGAATCTGCTTATGGTATTTTCAAAAGTTCATTGTCAATGGATCTCTCTAGGCTAATGGTGAGGAAGGTTATAATCATGAGCACTAAGTGATGATGTTGTGGTGGAGTCTTCAACGGACAGTTAAAGCTGGTTGTCCAACAGTGATGTTGAAGAAATGCCTGTAGAGATGGGGAGCTTTGGGGTTCCACTTCAACTTTTGACCAAACAACCAGTATTTTAAAAGAAAGAACAAAGATAAAGATGTTGGGGATAAGAAATGACCCTTAGGCTAACTCAACCCCAAAAAAACTATCTCAAGAAGCGAGGATTGCTCAAAACAATATGAGGAAACGAACTATTCATTTCCTCCACCTATTTGAGATGCTTAACACTCTTCTGCACGCCGAAGACTGGAGATTTGGAGGAACATAACATGGGACCCAACCTTTCATAAACCAAGAATTACATGCTCACGACTGGACATCTGGAGCATGAACAACATAACATATGGGCTAAACATAAGGGTCCAACATTGGGTAAACCAAACATATGAATGAGTATGGCTCTAATACCATGTGGGAAATAAAGTCGCATGAAAGAATGTTGAGAGAAAGCTTAGATTGATTATTCCCTCAAGCCTTTTGGGTGTTTAAATAGTGAAGTACACCTATTCTAAAACGAGAAAGAAAATTAAGGTTACTGTTGATTGATATTGATTTTCTGGCATAATTATAGGAGTAAATTGATCGAGAATTGATATAGTATTGATGGTAATTGATTATGTAATATTTCTTTCCTTATTTAGTCGTAGGACTTATTGTATAAGTACCCATTCTCATGGGATGGAAATTCATCAAGTAGTAGAAAGAAGCGTTTTCTTCTCCTTGAAATCCTCATGGTATTAGAGCCATTGCTGCCTTTTTGAGGTGAGTTATCCTCGCTTGCAGCACTAGGGTTCCGTTTTTTTAGAATGGTAACTTTTCATCTATATATCCACATGTATGCTACATCAAAATATGTATTCCCCCCCTAAAAGTATTACCGTCTATATCACTGGATTCCTATTTGTACTTTTTGTTACAAATAGTCTAAAACATCAAAAATATCTTCTGGCTGCACTAGCACTTCCTGTTTACACCAAAAGTAATAAAGCGCTAAACAATTCATCTTAAAATTCTGTAAATTGTTCTGCTTGCCCTCAAAACATCTCTGATTACTTTCTTTCCACATTGTCCACCATATACACGCTGGGACAATCTTTCGTCTCTCTTCCTTTTTCAGTAGCATTGCCCACACTGATCCAGCATTTTAGAACACCTTCTATATTCCAAGGCTTAACCCATGTTATCTATCTTAAGCTGATAAAGATCCCCCAAAGCTGATCTACCCATTTGCAATGTAAAAAAAAGATGGTTGACTGTCTCTGTTTGTTCCCAACATAAGTAACATCTGGAACGAAGTTGGGACCCCCTTTTCTTCATATTTTCCTGTGTCAGCACTGCTTTCTTAGCCAGCAGCCAAGAGAAACAGTGTACCTTGTATGGAATTTTAACCCTCCATATCATCTTCCGTGACCAATTCTCCTCCCTGTTATAAAGACAATTAGATCTCGATATGCAGAATTGACAGTGAAAATCCCGTTGCTGCCTATCTTCCACACTGCTGTGTCCTCTTCCCTGTTAAGTTACTGAAAGGTGCTATTGTGTTGTAGAAAGCACCTATCCTCTCCATTTCCCAGTCATTCAAATTTCTTTTGAGATGCAGATTGCACCCTTGACCTGTACACATTTCAGCCACAATTGCCTGTTGTTGAAGGCTTAAAATGTGGATGCCTGGGTATAACTGTTTTAAGGGTCTATGATCTATCCATTTGTCCTCCCAGAATGACACTTTCAAACCATTCCCCACCATAAAACTAATTCTAGATAGAACTAGTCGTCAAAGGTTTCTGAGGGGTTTCCAAATGCGTAACCACCATCTTTGCTACCCACTAATCCTCCATTTCATATTTTGCCCTGATAACCTCCTTCTATAGCATATTTTCCCCTGTTACAAATTTCTATAGCCATTTCATCATTAGGTTTTTTTTTTTTGATAACCGAAAAATCCGTCTGTGACCCGCCCTTTGGACCAATCACAGCCGTCTAATCCCAACATTCATTAAAAAAAGCCACGGAGAATCCATCCTGCCCTGGTGCTTCGTCACCTGCACATGCTTTTATGCCCTCCAGTATTTCCTGTTGGTCAAAGACTACCATCAACATAAATTATTTTCCTCTTCTCAAATTATGGGACAATTCCTTATATCAAGTTGTGGTCTCCAATCTTCTGACTCTGAGTAAAGCTTCTCATAGTCTACTATCTCCTCTTGCACCTCTTCTGATTAAGTCAAGATCTCCCCTCTCACTTTCAGCTTGGCAATTGTGTTTATTGTCCTTTGTGCATTAGTAGTTCTATGAAAGAAACCAGTGTTTCTTTCCCCTTGCTTTATTTACACTTCCCTGGACCTCTGCCTCCATGTAGTCTCTGCCCTTTTAGCTATGTTTTCAAAGTCCATGTTAAGTGCTAATCTAGAGGTTATTTCTTCTTCCTCTAGTGCTCTGTGATCCTGTATCTCCTCTGAGTCAGCTAGCTGCCTCAAGAAATTTTGTTTCTGAACATGATTACAAAAAATCAATCTAATATTTTTGAGCACAAAAAAAATATTCCCAGGCACATTTTACGAGGCCTAGGTAGCTACAGGCTTTTGTCTAGACTTGGCTATTTTCTGGGGGCTTCTTCCGGCATGGGTGTGTGTTTGTGTAGATTTCTTGCAATACACTTAAACTTATACCCGTAGCCGAGTCGATGGAACATAAATTTATGCTGCTGCTGTTATTTACAGTCAGGTACAGAAATTGAAAGATATTCAGCCTCATATTTTTATTTATTCACACCTTTTTGTAATTTTAATAGTACTGGATTGAAACGGAAGAAACATAGTTTAGGTGCCAATTATTTTCCTAACCCCTTACTAGCCTATTATTTCATCATCTGCTTGCAACTTAATGATGTGCTGAAAGTTAATAGCTTCTCTTTCTTTTCTTGTTTTATTCTCCATTTCTATTGGCAACGTTTCTTCTGTTTGTGCATTGAGTGAAGAACTTGGAAGCTTAAAGCTCCTAATAAAATTTGATTTTATCAAGCCTTTGGCAATTGATTTTAGAGGTTTATTAAGGAGAGTGCCTTGCAGGTGCATGCTGAAACAAATGTGAAACAAGTGATGGTGTTGGAGACTGAATTATTTGAACAAAAGGGAAGTGTGGTGTTGCAGAGACTTCTGGTGAGTGTACTTAAAATTCAGATGTCATGTTTAAATAGTTGCTTTCAACAACTGTGATAGCATATCATTACCAATTTTTGTAGCAGCCCCCAAGATATTTTAACTTCAAAGGGAGCATATGGGAAGCATGCCAAATATGTGGTGAAGAAAACCATGGAGCAGCAGGTTGTAGTCCTCTTGAAAAGAAGAAACGGCGATGCTTTATCTGCGGACATTATGGGCATAATGGAAAATATTGCAAGAAGGTCTGGTTACAATTGTTTCACCAGTTTCACCATCGTAATAAGCTGCTTCACAATTTTATGATATATATTATTTATCATTCTCGACCAAAAACTCCAATGTGAGTTATGTCGACACTTGGAACATACCTTTTCCCTGGGTTTCCTTTTAGTTATTTCTCCCATCCTACCCGTGTTACGTGGACGTGAGTTTCCACCTGTTTTAAACTGGTATGATCAATTTTTATTTTTATTTTGATAACAAGGGAAACCCGCAGCCGCTACCCTTTGGGTGCGCACAGGGTTAAAACCCCGCTCCTATGCAATAGCTCGCAAACCACATAGGAGAGGTAACCCACACTAGGCAATCCCGGTGCGACGAGCTCGACCCAGAAGGCAAACCCCTTGCTTTCGCTGGCAAGGGGTTTCGAACTTGAGACCTCCAACATGGAAGTCCCAAGCCCAAACCACTGGGCCACCCCGAAGGGTACTGGTATGATCAATTTGATGCAGCTCTGATGTGTATTTGAAGGTTCCAAATGATATATCCACATCTATGTTCTACCCATTGGACATGTATATGTCTAGGAAATGAACAGCTGGGTTAACACTTAACATAGGACTTGGTTTCTCTTTGCACCCTTGAAGAGGTATCATTTATCTGATTGGTATCTTACAGAAGTAACTTTTCTTTTACTGGTACCTTGAAGAAGTAACTTAGAATAAAAAACCTTAACAATAGCGTCTAACCGTGGTGGTAAAATACAAAATGATATGTTAAAACCTTTCCAATTATATAGAGCCCCTCTCTCTCTCAAGTTGGTTATATTGGGTTCTCCTTATGCTCTTTCTTCTCCGTCTTTTATTTTGTGGTTTCTACAATGATGTTTAATGCGATTGCCATCTATTGACTAAGTTTAACATTCATTTGATTTCGTTCTCTCATCTTTCTTGTTAGATGTTTTAAACTTGACTCATCTTTTTCCTCATCTTTTTAATACCTTGGGAACGCTGGTGTTCTTCAAAGTACTAGCTAGTTAAGCACCTGACCATTGGGGTTTATCATCTGTGATCAGATCTTCTCATTTAGTATGGTGGAGATACTTATGACCAATAGTTGGAGGTGTTTGTGGTAGTTTATGCATGTGCAGTCTCATGCTAAAATTTGGGGTACTGGGGTAATGATTTTCTTTTGCTCAAATGCTTCTGGTAGTCCACCAGAAAATATTTATAAAACAACAGTTTTTGGTACTGAGATAGTTTTGACATTGTTTCTTTAATTTCCGGGATATATAATTGAACTATTGAAGACTAATAAACGTTGGAAATCTCACTACCCTGTATGACTACTTCATATAGAGCATTGCATGAGGTATGCTGAGATTGCGCATGTTCAAGGTTCAACCTATGATTTGTTATTCTTCTAACTCGTTCAATCTTCTCGAAGTTTATCAAGGTTAATACAAATGAGAAGAAGAAAAAGAACAAGAAATAGAAGAAGATAAGTCTTTCAGCCGGAAACCTTCGTAACTGTATTTTTTCTCCAATCACCTCTTGATTGCTTAAGATAATGGACAACAAGATCTATTTTAGAGCTGGGGAGAAGTCATACAATATCACAAATATGTTACTCCTTCAGAAACATGGTTTGACTGGATGGAATCGAGGAACAACGTGCTTCGAAGCATGACAATCAGCTGGAAAGTCAGATCTTGGATCTGTTATTTACTGTACAGGCCTCAGAAGGTAAAGGAAAGGAAGTCCGAAGATGGAAGCTTAGGGACCACAAATTTACTTTGCGTAAATAAATTTAATGTCTTTGGCAGGTTTATCTCCATAGTAGCAGTTTGGAAAAAGTGCAGTTCATTCTGGTGAAGGCAACATCATCATAGCCACCGGAGCAGCAGAAATCTACAACAAAGATATCCTGAGAAGATGGGTGGGGCATTTCGACGGGGAAAAGATCCCAAATCAGACTGTTGTTTGCAGGTGGGCACATGCCAATGGGGAAGTTCTGTCGGAGTTTTTGAGGTTTGCGACCATCAATTTCTCTTCGATTTTCCAACAAGGATATTGGCAGAATACACTATGATCTGTGACTGGAAGTGGGAGCAAAAGAAGCTGCACTTATCTTGGTGGTCTCCCTCATCCGATTGTGTTCCAAAGATGCGCCAGTATTCCAGCACTTGGATATGAGTGTTGGGTCTTCCTTTACGCTTGTGGACCAAAGAAATGATGAAAGAGATCGACAACAAATGCAGAGACTGGATTTAGAATGAAGAGGAGACCGAGGAGAGAGGAAAATCACCCTTTCTGGGGAAAGACCTGGGTCTAGGGTACGATGAGTCAGAAGACCTAGATTTAAGTAGGGAGGTTTTCAAATTCAAAAATTTAACATGTGAGGGGGCATATGGGGAGACATCAAAGGTTAGTAAAAAACACTAAACTTATGCCCTAGCGAATTAAGTCTTGAAAGATAAGGGTACCTTGATACACAAATTTTCATAAATGAGCAGTAGGGGCAAAAATTAAACACCAGTCTGTTTAAGGGGCAATCGGTGCAAAAATTTGTCAAAAGAGCCATCGAAGCAAGAATCAGACCTTCCTCTTCAGGTTATATTGTAGCCAAGAATTTGCACCGGGGAACACATACAGATCTTAGACCCGATCGCAGAAGAGGGCTCTATCTCCCCATTGCTAGAGAATATTATCAGTGTCACACCAATTATGTCAGCAGACCTGGAGGATCAACTGGAAGAACAAGGACAGGAGGAATTCGAGTTAGAGCCTCAAGAAGCAGAAACAGGGGATGAAGATCAAAATCAGAGCATGCATGCAATGATTCTAGGGGGCAATGATTACAATGTGCAACAGTAAGAAGTCACCATTGAAGGTGAGAGAACAGAATGCAGAAACTGAAGTTACATTTTGGGTCCACCAGAATGTATTAAAAATGAGTAAGAAATTTGGTGCTCACTGTCAAGGGTGTGAATGGGATGTTCCATCTCTTTTTACGAAAATTGACAAAAGGAGACATGGGACCAAGGGTGAACTCAACAGTTCAAACATCAAGACTACACTCACAGGGAATCAAAGGAGGTTCAGGGATCGATAAGTAATATTAGATACAAGGATGGTGAACAAAGAACTAGGGGAAGGCTTTTAAAAATGAGTGATCAATGAAGCTAAAAATTCTATCCTGGAATGTGAGGGGACTGAACAATAGGAACAAAAGGGAGGTAATGAAGCTGCTGTTGTTAAAATGGTAGGCAGAGGTGGTTGTTTTACAAGAAACAAAGCTAGAAGGGGATGTCATTAGTTTCTTCAGTCAAATATTGGGAAGTAGATGGGTAGATTTTGTTTACAGGAAGCAACTGGAACTAGAAGGGGGATAGTGATTATGTGGGATAAAAGAAGTTACAAGGATGAGCTAGTCAACACAAGTGCTTACTCCATTACTAGTCAGTTGACAGATTTAAGCAACAATATCTCTTGGTACATATCAGGAGTATATGGCCCTCATAACAGGTTGGAGAGGAGAGCGCTCTTGGGGGAGTTTGTTGCTCCTAGGGGTATTTGTGAGGGTCCCTGGGTGGTGTGTGGAGATTTCAACACAACAAGGTTCATACATGAAAGACGCAACAATCCTATTTTCACCAGAGCTATGAATGATTTCTCAGACTTCATCCAGGACATGGGGCTAATAGATCCACCTTTATTTGGTGGATCTTTCACCTGGAACAGAGGGAACAATCAAAGGAAGACCTCAAAGATAGACGGGTTCTATTCTCTACAGAATGGGATGCGACTTTCATGCAAATCAGGCAATCCACTTTGCCCAGGGCTCACTGATCATTCACCCTTCATTCTACAGTTTGTAGATTGGAACCATAGTAAATCCTATTTCAAATTCGAGAATTGATGGCTCTAGACAACAGTGTTCAAGGATTGATTAGGGAATGGTCGAATTCTTTGAGTATTAGGCAGACCTGACTTCAAACTAGCCACACAATTGAAATTTCTGAAAGGAAAGCTCAAGGAATGGAATGCTACCAGTCATGGGAGCCTAGAAAGAAAGAAAAATGATATCTAAGGAAAGGTAGCACATATGGACTTCATCATGGAGCAAACAAGCCTCATTGATTATGAACTTAGCTCAGAGAGTTCATCTTGACCTAGCGTGGTAAGAATATAATATAGTAAATCAAAGTGTGTTCTCTCTAACAACCTAAGTTGTAACTTTAGCTTTTAGATGAGACTGTCACACACTTCAACATTTGAAGTGGAAGAGAAACTAAAGAGCACTCAACTTGATTGTCCTCAAGCTATTGGGATTTTAATAACTATGTTTATATGACCTAAAAGGAAAGGAAATAAATACCTAATTACAATAGGAGTAAATTAAGCTACCTACTATATTTACATATATTCTAGAATATTCACAAGGATTCTAATACTCCCCCTCAAGTTGTGTACAATGTTTGGTACATATATAATTTGTTTTGGGATCGATTAGGGACTTGATGAATATGTAGGCAAGTTGATAATTTGACTGCACAAACTTTGTGACGATGTCTCATGACTGAAAAAATGGCAATCAATCATTATGTGTGTGGTCCTCTTGTGAAACACTAGATTCGATGCAATGTGAAGTGCAATCTCATTAGCACACAAGTTTCATTTCTTTTATCTCTTCAAATTTCACCCTTCGGCAGTTGCTAGATCCATATGACTTTACATGTGACCATTGCCATAGCTCGTATTCTTCTTGTGCACTCGATCTAACAACCACATTTTGTTTCTTAATTTTCCAAGACACCTTAAATTTCCCCCAATTAGAACACGCTATCCAAAAGTGGATCGTTTGTAAGAGGGTCCTCCAGTTCCATCTGTATATCCAACAATTTTTTCATCTTCTTGCTCTTCGTGAAGTAGTCCTTTCCTTGGAGTAGAATTTATGTATATGAGAATGTGAATAACGACATTCCAATGATGGTCATAAGGAGAATTCAAGAGCTGACTTACAACACTAACCTGGAAGGCAATCTCAGGTCGAGTCTTGGTGAGATAATTCAATTTTCTACCAGCTTCCTATATCTTTTGGGATCACTAAAAGGCTAATAGGCCTACAATCTATCATCCTGCCATCTCAAGAATATCAACTATATATGTCATTTGTGAAACAACATGATTTGGATTGAGCAACCTCAATGCCCAAGAAGTACATTAGTCGAGCAAGATCCTTAGTATGGCAGTGCTAAGAAGGTAATGTTTTGACTTGGTAATTCCTTCGTCATTATTACCTGTGATACTATGTCATTAACGTAAACTCCCAAGTACATGCACAAACCTGGAGCAGAGAGGATACTTAGAACCATGCCAAATTCCTGAATAACAATGCTATAAGTTTTCCAAACCATGCTCGAGGAGATCGCTTGATACGAATCGGGTTACTTGAATAAAAACAAGAAAATATTGCAGAAACGAAAATAAGAAGATTAAAGATGTGCGAAATTCGAGAATAAAATTCCCAAATTTCAAAATTAAGTGCTAAGAACCCTAATCAATCTAAGTATTCAAAAATTAGCAGATTAAAGCTAATTATGATATTAATAGAGTCAAATCAAGAACTTAGATAATAAACTGATCTAGATCCCTATTTTGAAGAAATTAGAGACAATAATTACTATAAGACTAATTACCTTCTTTAATTTACAAATAAGAGTTAAAATAGCAAGTTAAAGAATTAATCTTACTTCTAGAAGAATCGTTCTTATAAAGTTGTTAAGATAAATCCCAAGTAGCCAACACCCAAAGGTGTAAAGAAAAGAAACCCTTAAATCATATATTTCATATATTACTAAAAGTGGGAAGCTCCAAAGTGCAAAGTTGGATTACCATTTTACCCTACATTCAATCATAATACTATAAAATATTTAATTAATTAAATATTAAGTATTTAATGATATTATATTATACTAAATACTAAAAGTGAGAAGGTGTTAAGTTAATATAATTCATTCTTTTAAAAAACAATGCATTAATTTTCTCAGTTACTCTCAAAAGGTTAAGAATTTGAAAGGCTACTTTGTATGGTTCAATAATATGGACTAGATTCAAATGCAGGTATAATGTATTCTTTCAAAATAAATGCATTGATTTCCTTAATTAATTTGAAAAAATGGATAAGTAATTTGAAAAGTTACCTTTCATGTATAATTATATATCAGATTCATATGCTGCAGTATAAAATGAATTTGAACAGTCATTTCCTAAAGTTATTTAGAAGCTAACGTATAATGCAATGAAGTCATAGAGATTTGTAAGAGTTACCTGGCACAATAATTTGATGGGTTACCCAAAATTTAAGGAAAAATGCAAGCCACCCTGATTAGAAAATGAATCTATTCACTTATATTTATTGTTATTAAAAAGCACAATCTTATCGGAAATTGATATGAGATGAAGTTAAAAGGATCATTCTTGACCCATCTGTTTTATCGGGGGAGTCAGGTAAGGCCGAGAGGGTTCATTCAAACCCTCTTTGACGGAAAATTACACTATTTATACATATGGTTTAAATAGTTTTATGTATATATAGTAGATGTTGAACCTTTGTGTGTTTAGTTCTTCATATTTTGAACCCCTTTTAGTGAAAATCTTAGTTCTGCCACTGTTTTATTTAATATGTTTTTCTCACTGTTGATTCTATTATTAATGTCTTAAAATCATATTTTATGTGTTCAATTGTGTACTAAATGACTCATGGTTCATGTTGACTATTTGTTGCAATTTAGTGATTTTTTACACATAGATTTATGCTCAATATTGGAAGTGTTGGAAACCATAACATTGAATCAGTCCTTGCTTGGATACACGTGTAACGCACGTACCCAGAAACTAGTAATATTAATAATAATGTTCATTGTAAAATAACAAAATCTACCCTTATCCCAAATAGCATGGGATTCACATCCTTGTTTTATGGAAATAACAAATAATAAAAACCTAACTAGGAAACTTTAAACTAGGAAAACAAGTAAAATATAATGTCACACTTTCCCAAAACTAGCTAACAGAAAAGGAAACTGTCAAATTCTTGCTCCCAGCACACGCCTATTTTGTGTCTTTTCAACCGCTTTTTTAGGCTTGAGAAGGAGCCGTTATGGTCATTAATTGCAACCCTTTGGAGGCTTGATTCTCACATGTCACAACCCTTCTTGGGCCCCTCCTCTTGGGCTCCATGCTTAGTTGCGCGGACTCTTCACTTTTGATGCCGCACTCGTCTCGGATTCTCCAAAAATACACTACTTTTGGCGAATCCGACACGCATCCGTTGGCATTTTTGAAGAGTCTGAGCAACATAGGCTCCATGTGGCCCCAATCTTACTCCTATTGGACTTGGACTTGAAGTATGAAGTACGTGTAGCACTTAGCCCACTCCTTGGCATAATTCTTGGGCTCATTATTGGGTTCTTGATCTACAATAAGCATCTTGTCGGCTCATTCCTGGGCTCTTCTTCAATGATAAGCATCTTCTTGATTTCCCAAGCTTCATCCAAGCCCTTTACTGGAGGTATGAAAAAAATTTGTTCTCGAATTTAAACCTCGCAAAATCAAGAAGACATGCACTAGTAAACAACATTCATTAATCATAAGCAATAATGGTAGGAACGAAACAAGATGGTGACCATGTGTTCACTTAACCCAATTAATCCTAGCATGTATAAATACACCCTTCTAAAGCATGTGGATGACATCATCCCAATATAAATTTTTCTACTTATATAAGCACAACAATATTGTCGTCTAGATGCCATAGGAAATGATACATGCAACTCCAATTTACTTCTATCAATATAGTATCCCAATGCGCACGGCAACAGCGACACAAACTCCCTAAAATATGTATCAAATTAAACACCTCTATGATATAGCCAAGGATCCTCAAGTACGTACACCTCCCACAAATTCTTCCACATAAAAGCTATTCACATAAGCACTAGAGTGTTCAAGAAACTTAGAAGAACCTTTAAATTCCAAAAAGAAATCTCCACTAAATTCGAGCTCAGTGTCATATGAGAACTCATTCGATACTAGAACAAGAGAAGAGGAAACATCCAAACCATAAATTTCATGCATGTTTTTGGTTTTTGCATATGATATATGCATGTTTTGCAACATAATCATATAAAAAGGAATTCACAGAATATAAAGAAAGAAAAAATATTTCTTTTCTTAGTCTTAGCTCCTTTCTAGTTTTAGGTTAAATAGCAAATCATGAACTCGTGCTTGTTCCACAAATCAAAGCAATCTGCGTGATAGGCAACATTTTGCTCAATCATTTGCTTCATATTCCTGCTTACCATTCTTTTTTGAGGCCTTACTTTTCTTACATATATTATGCAATCTCCCTTTTCTATTCTTTTACTTTTCTTTGAGGGGGAGGGGGTAGCAAGGGACAGATATTCATACAAAACCATATTTTTCATTTCCAGGTCACTGGTTGCTTCATTTGCAAGAGAAGAGGTCATTTAGCCAAAGATTGTCCGAATGCTAAAACACAGATACTACAAGCCCAATCTTGTGAATTTTGTTTAAAATGCGGTGACACGGGACATGATATGTTCACTTGTAAAGATGGTTATTCCTCTACTGATCTTGAGGTACGTGAGGTTTATCAACTTAATTCTGGTATTGGCATAAATCCTTGTCTGGTAAACAATTATTGTAGTTTATACGTGCTATGCTGTCTATTGAGTCATTACTTCAGGAAACTGTTCTTTTAAGACTTCTAAAACAAATAATATTCACTCCACACTCCCTAATTCACTGACGGCAATCTATGAACTCTTACTTAGACTATTATATTAATGTTTGATTTGCACAGCGTTAATAAGAAAATCCTCTTAGCGTTATAAGAAAATCCTCTTAGCGTTATAAGAAAATCCGTATAATTATGTATTCTGTAATTTTATGTTTTTATGTTCGAATTGAAGCAACATTACTATCAGTTGTTATTATTATTATTATTATTTTTTGCATAACATGGTGTTTGAGCCAAGTTGCACGCGTCTTTACTATTCCACCAGGTATTTACAACCTCTCACCAGCACAGGCACCCTGGAACTTTACAAGCCAAGGATTAGGCTGATCATAATTTTATTCCCCACAGATAGGAACTCCCCAAGCTATGCCCCTCCCACATAGGGGCAACAGTTGGGTCATAATTAGAGTCTTGACACAACCTATTACAACACTAAGAATAAACCAGATCCAAAATATGAACCATGAAAGACAATACCTATGAAACCTATTACAAAAATACTGGTTAGATCATCAATTATCAAAAGAGAAAACTGTCCAGTAAAATTGGCCATTTACCCACCTGTCTCTACATTTCATCAAGTGGTCAAGTTAGAGAGGAAAAAAAATCATAAATATTAAATTACAAGTCATGCTACCCCAGGCAACACATAGCATAGTGTAGCACTTGGGTTCCGGTTTTCCTTGCTGAGTGCCCATCATGCTTAGGGAAGAGTTTGATCCATGCTCAGAAGGAACACGGAAGGAAATCATTTTTTGTGTGCCTCTGTTGGGATTTGATCCCCGATCTCTTATGATTTTTAGTCCATCTTTATTGTTTACTAGGGAATACCTTTGGGTGAAACATTCTAGTTAGTTATCTCGATTACATTCTTTCTGAGAGTAGTAAATTGTAAACAATGTTCACTTTAAACTAATGGTGAATCTGATGGTCTGATGTGGATAGAAAATTCAATGCTGGGTTTGCAAAGCTTTTGGCCATCTTTTATGCGTAGACTACAAAGATTATGGACCAAAACAAGTATCTTGCTACAACTGTGGGAAGCTTGGTCATTTAGGTTCAGTAAGTCATATCTGCCACTTTCTACAATTTCAATTAGCCAATCTTCACATCATATTGATCTGTAATTTTATTTTATTCTGTTTGTGTAAGGATTGCTTAAATTTACGTTGGGACATTCAGTTAGCTTCTCATAGCTGCAAGAAAGGCGGGACTGGTCCCTCCTGCAGTGAAGGCAATAATGCAGCAGATCATACATTGCAAGACGAAAAGAAAGGAGATAAATATCTTTTATGTGAAGACAGAGAATCTGCGAAGGTATGGCTCAGTAGATCTAGAAGCTATTGGGTTTGTTTGCATTCAGGGGGTGCCGCCTCTCCTTCTCTTTGTGGATGTATTTTTTTGAACCATTTCCAGAAGTAGGAGAGGTCTTTGTTATGTGCCATCTTCTTGCGAATATATACTTGATTTCCATATGAATTTGTTTCATTCTTCTTTAGTAGGATCACATTGATTGTTCTAGACTTCTAGTCATGCTTCATCAAAATTTTGTAGCCTCAGAAATCATGGTTCAAAAGTTATAAACACAGATGACCTCACGTAGGGCACCTTCCAGAAACTAAATTTACGTTGGGACATTCAGTTTAGCATCACTGGACAAATACATGGAAGCAATGTTCAACTTGTCGTCCTCCGCAATTCGGCTTGTTTTGAAATATTGTTCCACGTCACAAATGAAGTTTTCCAGTTTCTTGGCACTTCTCGTACCACTGAAAGACTTAGGTTCAGGGAACTTTAGTTTAGAGACATCCCCACCCGCCGGTTTAGATGCAGCAACGGTCATTCGCAACACCTTCACCTCTGCGTGAAGGTTTTTGTCTTCCTTCAGTAGTCTGTCAATCTGTAGTGCTGCTGCTTTACGAAAATTAAGACCTTCTAGCAGTTGGTCTTCAACATCAACACGATATTGATTCAACTCTGTCGGCAATGCCTCAAATTCCGTCCTCAAGCCATTAATTTGGGTGAACAGATCCAAAAACGTAGGATCAGTCCCGTGCCCATCCCTTATACCAATAAATGCCTCTATATTGCGCACCAATTCTTGTAGTTCTGTGTTCGTCACCATCTCGTACGTCTTATGCTCTGATACCAATTGATACGGGCTCGATTTTTTCGTTTAACACCACTGCACGGCAACCTGCAACGCTTGCAAACTTCAGCCTATCTATATAAGCTATGAATTTTTTATCCTGCATCAACACAGCACCCAAACCCAAATGTGAAGCATCATAATAAATAATGAAATCTTTACCTTCCACCGATAGTGCCAGAATAGGTGTTGTGGTCAGAAGATTCTTGATCTTTTGAAAGCTCTCTTCACATTTATCAGTCCATTCAAAAGGCACCTCATTTTGGTCAGTCTTGTTAGATGTGTGGTGATAGAAGCAAAAAATTTCACCAACCATCGATAGTAGCTGGCGAGCCCTACGAAACTCCCAACTTCAGACACAGAGCTAGGCCGGACCCAGTTCTTGACTCCATTGATCTTTTGGGGATCTACCATTACCCCTTCCCTTGAAACCACATGCCCCAAAAAGGAACCTAAAGTCAACCAGAACTGACACTTGGAAAATTTAGCATACAACTTTTGTTTCCCAAGGACACCCAAAATAATACGAAGATGATCGGCATGCTCTTCCTTACTCTTCAAATAAACCAAAATGTCGTTGTGATAACAAACAAATCCAAGAACGTTTTGAACACATCATTCATCAAACTCATGAAAGCTACAGGCACATTGGTCAACCCAAACGACATCACTAAAAACTCATAGGGCCCATAGCGGGTCCTGAATGTTGTTTTGGTACATCCTCACGCCTAATTTTTAACTGATGGTAACCAGACCTTAGATCAATTTTATAGAAAACTGATGCACCCTGCAACTGGTCAAAGAGATCATCTATTCGAGGCAACAGATAATTATTTTGAATGGTGACTCTATTCAACTTTCAATAGTCTATGCACATCCTCATACTACCATCCTTTTTCTTAACAAATAAGACAGCAGCACCCCACTGGGAAGCACTAGTATGGATAAAACATTTATCAAGAAGCTCTTGGATTTGAGCTTTAAGCTCTCTCAATTCTGCCGGAACCATGCGATATGGAAGAATGGAGATGGGGCAAATGCTCGGTTTCAAGTCAATGTAGAAATCTATATCTCTATCCAGAGGCATACCAGGCAAATTAGTAGGAAACACTTCTCTAAATTCAGACACTATAGGAATAGACTCAATAGAGGGAGACTCAGCCTCAACATCCCGAATATGGGCCAAATATGCCAAACACCCCTGCCTCACCAGTTTCCTAGCCCGAATGAAAGATATGACCTTAGCTGACATAGGCTTGTACACCCCTTCCCACTCTAACCTTTCCCTACCCGGGATCTCTAGAGTCACAGACTTAGCATTACAATTAAGCACAGCATAAAAGGGAGACAACCAAGAACCTAATATTATATCAAAGTCAGTCATATCCAAAAAAAACAAATCAGCCTAAGTCTGAAAATCCATAAACAGAATAGGACAAGCACAATATACATGGGTGACTATGACAGACTCTCCAACTGGGGTAGAAACATGGATGGGGGCATCAAGTACATCAAAAACTGCATCAAATCCCAAGGCAAACTGAACTAACACATATGAATAAGTAGAACCCGGATCAAACAAAACATTAGCCATCCGGTCACAGATAAGAATAGTACATGCGATCACTATATTAGATGCCTCCGCCTCTGTCTTGCCCGGAAAGGTATAAAACTAAGCCTTGTCATCTTGATGGACCACCTCCTTGTCTGCTGCACTGCTCCTCTACCTGTATTACCATTTCCCCGGCCTCCACGGCCTAGCTAATTCCCTCCTCGCACATCTTGTGGATGTCATCTGCCATTACTACCGTTGGTCGCGGGTACCACTACCCTGGTCTGCTGCTGTACAGGGTCAAACATGTGCGGATGGGGACAATCTCTTCTCATATTCCCAGGTTCTCCACAATTGTAACAACTATGGTCAAAAGATGGCTTGCCACCACCTGAAGGTGCGGCTCCCTGGCTATTCATGAGTCTGAGATTTCGACTCATTAGGGCTTTGTTTTGATAGAATAAGTATCCTATAATGCCTAATTTATGCTCTAAACTGATATTAAAGTATTGATTTGTAGCTACGAAGGCTAAGGAGCAAGGCAAGGACATGACTGGACAAAAAGGAACTAAAAAGCTGAAGAACTGAAGAAAAATGGTCCTGGTGATCGCCAAGATGACTCGGCGCACCACCAAGTGGCTCTATAGCTCGCCCAAAGTTCCAGCATGCCAGCCCTGGGGAAAAACCAAGTAGACGACAGATATGGGCAATCGGTGGATCGCCAATTGATTCCACGGCAACAAACTGGATCGCCCAAAGTTACAGGACCTGGAATGCTGAGGACGAATGCAAAATGGTGATGGAAGAGAGAGAATGGCGGATCTCTGAACCACTCGGCGAGGTGCAACTTATTCCGCCGAGTGGACTTTCAGGACAAAAAGTTGGAAACTATAAATTGAAATTTAAAAGGAATTTTGAGGAGTTCCCAGACAGTGCTGATTCCCAAGTTCTAGAATTAGAGTTTTCTCTTAGTTTTTGAGTTCTTATTGTAACTTTAAGGATTTTTAAGCTTAGTAGTGAGAATTCGAAATTGGGTTTTTGAGTTTGATCATTTTGGAACATTGTAAAAGCTTGAAGACTCTTACCCAGCTGATGGCCAATCGAGTTGGTAATGGTTGTTTCTTTTTTATGCAGTTTAGCTAAAACCCCAATTCTTGGGGTGTGATCATGTGATTATGGTCTGAATTAGCTTATGGGTATTGTTATTTACTGATTTAAATGCTTAATTGAAGTAGTTTAATTGATAGTTGTGTTATAATCTAAGAATTGTAGTTGCAAATGTAGTTCTAGTATAGAGTTTTGGGCTTGCTTGAGAGAGAAGTTTTAGAACCAAAGCTTTCGATTAATGATTGTAGTTATTGGGTTGATATGGGTTTAGCTCGAAAGAGTAAATTCTAAATATGATTCTACCCATCTAGCTCGAGAGAGTGGATGAATTAAGATGTGGGTTGTTCTTATTTACTTAGCTTGTTGCTGTTCGAAAGAAATCATTTGATTCGTGGTAGTTGTTCTAGAGAAAATTATCACCCTTATAGTCTAGCCTACCCATTGGTATTTAGCTGTAGGTTAGTAAATTCAATTACCCATATAGTGAAATTTGCCTATAATCGATCACATCCCGAGAATTCCTCTCTATATTATTACTTTCCTCGTATTTGATTGTGTTGTAGCTGCTAATTGACAATCCAAAACCCCCCATCTGACATTTGTTGTCACCCCCTTTAAACTTGCTTGCATGTTTTCGATAAATTTTATTCCTATAACCGTTTAGACTATTTTATAACCTCATAACTGAATTTAGACACATAGCGCTCCCTGTGGGTTCAACCCCAACTCTTCGTTAGGTTTTATACTAGTTAACGATCGTTTACACCTAGAATCGGATGAGGTGTACTTGAAACGTTAATCAAAATGGCACCGCTGCCGGGGAGTGGTGTTGTTTCTATTATTGATGTTTGAATTGTGTTCTTTTTGTGTTATAGTTGAATCGACTTACGTTGTTTGTGTTGGTTGTGTTGAACAGATGAAGAAATGAGCGTAAACGGGAGCAATGGTAGCCAAGTTGGTCACCAAGAAGATATAGGGAACTTGAATGATGATAATGACCCTATCCAATTGGGTGGTGTCAGGGCTATACGTCTACCTCCAGCTAAAGGGAATGTTGTTTTTCACATCACTAGCACAATGCTTTAGCTCCTACAATTGAAAGTATTTTTTGGAGGGCTGGCTCATGAGGATCCCCATGAGCACATCAGGAATTTCGTTGAAGTTTGTGGACCTTTCTCGTTCAAGAACACTTCTCAAGAATTGGTCTGTCTTTGACTATTTCCTTTTTCTTTGATGGGAGAAGCCACAAAGTGATTAGTTGATCATCCAAGAAACTCCATTACCACTTGGGATGAGTTGACTGCTACTTTCTATGTGAGGTACTTTCCCCCGTCAAGGATGATGACGTTAAGAGATAGTATCCAAAGGTACAAACGATTGGAAGGCGAACCAATCCACGAGACATGGCTGAGGTTTCAGAAGCTATTACTCCAATGCCCAACTCATGGGCTGTCTCATGTTGTCTTGTTGCAATACTTTTATAGGATTCTTCCTCGGTGAACAAAGGAGTTGCTGATCAACTTGTTCATGGTGGTATAATGCAACAGCCTTAGGATGTCGCATCTCAACTCTTAGATCACATGACCAAAATCAATAGAGCATGGTACACTCGTGCGGACCAAGTGTCTCCTCTCACCTTTAGAATGACAAAGGAGCAGATCGAGAAGGATCAAGAGAGAGACCAGAATATGGAAAAAATGATGACCCAGCTGGACTTATTGTCAAAAAATGTAATGGGTAGTGGGTTGAAGAGTGTAAATGTTGTAGGTGTTGGTGGAGCAAATCCTGATGAGGCTCAGTTTGAAGCATTGCATAATAAGGAAGTGAATTTCCTTGCAAATCAAGGAGGAGGATTTCGTCAAGACTATCAAAGGCCGGGTGGAAATCTGGGTTGGAACAGAGATGATGGATGGAGAGATCGTGACAGAGAATGGCGTGATCGTAACACCACTTGGAAGGAAAGATAGGGTGACAAGAATAGGTACATCCCACCTCATGAGAGGTAAAAACCTAAGGAACCAAGGGTTGACTCGGAAGTGCGTACGGAAGACATGCTTTCATGCATTCTCACTAAGGTAGAGGGGTCGGACAAAGTCTTGAAATAAATGAAAGAAGACGTCTCTACAGTTAACCAGACGGTCACCTCTCATTCAATATCAATCAAGCAATTGGAAACGCAAATGGGTCAACTCTCATCTCATTTAAACCCAAGGCCAAAAGGGGGCCTGCCAAGTGATACCTTGGCCAACCCAAAAAATGATCCTTGAAAACGTATCCTCGTCATGCCACGACATTAAATGAGGCGCTTCTTGGGA
>JAJONR010000124.1:0-139009 GCA_029582245.1 Solanum etuberosum
AGCCAACGTGGGTAGAAAGGGTCACACTTTTTAGATGATTCCTTATTGCTTTTAAGCATAGACTAGTGGATCCACTTAGTTAGTAGGTACTATACCCCGGCAAAGTATATGACAGTTCTGGCAGTGTGGGCTAGACGTTCAGTTTTGAGTACTATCTCTTTTCAGAGAACTATTTTGAGTAATAATATCAAAATAGAGAAAGAGTTATGTTTTTAAACATATGAGCTAGTTACATTTTGGGAGTAGTATTGAGCACTGATATGGGGGAGAGTTCAGATAACTCACAGCCCCCATAAACCATGTAGCCAACGTGGGTAGAAAGGGTCACACTTTTTAGATGATTCCTTATTGCTTTTAAGCATAGACTAGTGGATCCACTTAGTTAGTAGGTACTATACCCCGGCAAAGTATATGACAGTTCTGGCAGTGTGGGCTAGACGTTCAGTTTTGAGTACTATCTCTTTTCAGAGAACTATTTTGAGTAATAATATCAAAATAGAGAAAGAGTTATGTTTTTAAACATATGAGCTAGTTACATTTTGGGAGTAGTATTGAGCACTGATATGGGGGAGAGTTCAGATAACTCACAGCCCCCATAAACCATGTAGCCAACGTGGGTAGAAAGGGTCACACTTTTTAGATGATTCCTTATTGCTTTTAAGCATAGACTAGTGGATCCACTTAGTTAGTAGGTACTATACCCCAGCAAAGTATATGACAGTTCTGGCAGTGTGGGCTAGACTTTGTATCATCACATAGCTTATAGTTATGGTTGTCGGTTAGAAAATCTCCCAAACAGAGTTTACCTTGTATTTTTGGATACAAATTGAGTTATATTGTATTTTCCAATTCATTGAGTTATTGTCTACTGTTTTAATCGCTTTTCTTTATATTGCATATTTATTCTCCTTTATATTGAAATGAGTTGAGTTGAGTTGAGACGAGGTAAGTTGTTTCTTCAGTTCCAGTTCAATCTTATGTCATGTTTTAGAGTTCCCCTCACATGCTCACACATTCCATGTACTGACACCATTTGGCCTACATCTTTTATGATGCAGATACAGGTAACCAGGATCAGCATCCATTGCTTCGTTGATCTAGATGAGTTCCAGAGTATTGGTAAGCCTCCTTGCTTGTGGAGGATCCCTTCTTTATGTTTTTCCAGTATTTCAGTTTGTTAGGATGATCACGGGTCTTGTCCCGACATCCCTCATAGTATTAGAGGCTTCATAGATAGATAGACACTAGTTCATGAGTCTTTTCATTTTAAGTTGTTCATGTTGCGACTTGAGTTGCCTCTTTTGGCCAGTTGAATGTTTCTTTAAACTATTCTGAGTTTATCTTTTGAGAGGTTTGAGTTATAGTTTACTTTTTAAAGTGATTTTAATATGAGTAAGTCTTCCGCTAAGAGTTAATCCAGGCCAAGGGTTCGCTTGGGGTCAACAATGGTTCTCGAGTGCTGGCCACATCCAGGGTGTAGGCTCGGGGAGTGACAAACTTGATATCAGAGCACAAAGTTCAACAGTCCGAGGGTGTCTATGAAATCGTGTCTGTAGAGTCCTAGTTATCGGTGTGAAGCGTGCCGCATCTATAATTAGGAGGCTGCGACATTTAGGAACTATCTCACTTCTTTCATACTCTTTTCGTGCAATAGAGTTCATCTCTATGAAGTTCCTTTCTAACTCATGCTTGCGCGTATCTTTCAGATCATTCCTCCATGAAGAGCTGTCTTAGGTCATCCTGCTAGGAGGAATGTTGAGGATCAAGGGGTACCTAATGCACCAGAAGTACACCCCTGGGAGACGTTACAAATGCTGAGTTCCGGGATGCTATCAGGATGTTGAGTCAAGTGGTGGCCAGCCAAGCTGGGCAACAGAGAGGATATCGACAGGATGTGGCTGATACATCTAGAGTCCGTGAGTTTTTAAGAATGAATCCTCTAGACTTCACCGGTTCAAGTGTCATTGAGGATCCGGAAAACTTTGTGGAAGAGTTTCAGAAGGTTTTTGAGGTTATACATGTTGCTGATGTTGAGCGAGTGGAAGTAGATGCATACCAATTGAAGGTTGTTGCTAGAGTTTGGTTCGACCAATGGAAAAAGGGTAGAGCTGAGGGTGCACCAATTGTGAGCTGGGCTGTGTTTGAAGGTGCCTTCATGGGGCGTTTCTTTCCCCGTGGGTTAAGAGAGGCAAAGGTAAGAGAATTTCTCACTCTTAAGCAGGAATCTATGAGTGTGCATGACTACAGCATCAAGTTCACCCAACCTTCCCGTTATGCTCCGGAGATGGTTGCTGATATAAGGAGCAGGATGAGTCTGTTCGTTGCTGGGTTGTCTCGTCTGTCAAGTAAGGAGGGCAAGACAGCTATGGTGATAGGAGATATAGACATAGAAAGACTTATGATCCATGTGCAACAGGTTGAGAAAGATAAGCTGAGGGATAGAGATGAATTCTGAAACAAGAAAGTTAAGAAAACTGGGAATGAGTCCGAGCAGCAGAAGAGTAATGCGAACCGGTCATCTTTCCAACAAAAGAAAAGTGGACCTGCTCCATCGTATGCTAGTGCACCTGCACTAAGGAACAAAGGTGAGTCCAAGAATCAGAATTAGCTGAATTTCAGAGGTAGACCTGCACAGTCTCACGGTAGTGTGGCACAAGGAGCTAATAGGACTCCTCCATTTGCTAAGTGTGATAGAAACCACTCAGGAGTGTGTCGTGATGCCTCCACTTGTTGCTTCAAGTGTGGTAAGAATGGTCAGTTCATGAAAGATTGCTCTAAGACTAGGCAAGGTAATGGAAATGGGTGCAATAAATCCCAATCTTCTTCAGTTGCTCCACTAGACAGAGTTGCACCTAGAGGAGCTACTTCAAGAGACAGGCGGAGGAGCAAACCGTCTGTATGCTATCACTAGTCATAAAGAGCAAGAGAATTCGCCAGATGTTGTCACTGGTATGATCAAAGTCTTTACTTTTAATGTTTATGCTTTGCTAGATCTGAGAGCGAGTCTATCTTTTGTGACTCCTTATATTGCCATGAATTTTGATATTATTCCTGAGCAACTTCTTGAGCCCTTCAGTGTTTCTACACCTGTAGGTGAGTCTATTCTAGCTGAGAGAGTTTATCTTGGTTGTACCATTTCTGTCAATCATAAGGACACCATGGCTGACTTAGTCGAGTTAGACATGGTAGATTTTGATGTTATTCTAGATATGGATTGGCTTCATGCCTGTTATGTCTAAGTTCATTGTAGAACTCGAGTAGTTAAGTTCCAGTTTCCTAATGACCCAGTTATAGAGTGGAGGAGTAGTCAGCAGTGCCTAAGGGTCATTTTATTTCGTACCTTAAGGTAAGAAAGTTAGTTTCCAAGGGGTGCATCTATCACTTAGTCTGAGTTAATGACTCTAGTGTTGAGACACCACCTATTCAGTCAGTTCCAGTTGTAAGTGAGTTTCAGGTCTTTCCAGATGATCTTCCCGAAGTCCCTCCTGACAGAGAAATAAACTTCAGTATATATATTCTTCCTGATACTCGTCCTATCTCTATTCCGCCATATAGAATGGCTCCAGTTGAGTTGAAAGAGTTAAAAGTGCAGTTGAAAGACCTTCTTAAGAAAGGTTTCCTTTGACCAAGTGTCTCACCTTGGGGTGCTCCGGTCTTATTTGTGTGGAAGAAATATGGTTTTGTTAGAACGTGTATAGATTACCGCAGTTGAACAAGGTTACTATTAAGAATAAGTATCCTCTTCCGAGAATTGATGATCTTTTCGATCAACTTCAGGGTGCCACTTGTTTTTCTAAGATAGACCTCAGATATGGCTATCATCAGTTGAGAGTAAGAGAAAGTGACATCCCTAAGACAGCTTTCAGGACCCGCTATGGTCATTATGAGTTTCTAGTCATGTCTTTTGGTTTGACTAATGCTTCTGCAGCATTCATGGACCTTATGAACAGAGTGTTTAAGCCTTATCTAGATATGTTTGTTATCGTATTCATTGATGACATTCTAATCTATTCAAGGATTGAGGAAAATCACGCTAGTCATCGCTGATTAGTTCTTCAAACTCTCAAGGATAGAGAATTGTATGATAAATTCTCTAATTGTGAATTTTGGCTTGATTCTGTGGCATTCTTAGGCCACATTGTTTCCGGTGATGGGATTCGAGTTGATACTCAAAAGATTGAGGCAGTGCAGAACTGGCCTAGACCCATATCTCCAACAGATATTATGAGTTTTTTGGGATTGGCTGACTATTATAGGAAGTTTGTCGAGGGGTTTTCATCTGTTTTATCCCTGTTAACCAAGTTGACTCAGAAAACAGTTAAGTTTCAATGGTCTGAAGCTTGTGAGAAAAGGTTTCAGGAACTGAAAACTAGGTTGACTACTGCCCTAGTATTGACCTTACCAGAAGGTACGCAAGGTTTTGTGGTATATGGCGCTGCATCCAGAGTTGGACTGGGTTGTGTATTGATGCAGAATGGCAAGGTTATCGCTTATGCCTCTAGATAACTTAAGATTCACGAGAGGAATTACCCAACCCATGATCTAGAGTTGGCTGCTGTAGTATTCTCTTTGAAAATATGTCGTCACTATCTTTATGGTGTTCATGTTGATGTGTTCATCGATCACAAGAGTCTTCAGTATATGTTTAGTCAGAAAGAGCTTAATCTCAGACAGAGCAGGTGGTTGGAGTTACTCAAGAATTATGACATGAGTATTCTCTATCACCCAGGTAAGACTAATGTTGTTTTTGACGCTTTAAGAAGATTGTCTATGGGTAGTACCGCCCATGTTGAGGAAGGAAATAAAGAGTTAGCAAAAGAGGTGCAAAGACTTGCACGATTAGGAGTACGAACAATGCATTTCAATGAAGGAGGAGTGGTGGTGATGAATGGGGCTGAATCATCATTAGTGTCTGAAGTGAAACAGAAACAAGATCAAGATCCTATTTTCCTTGAATTAAAGGAAAATGTTCATAAGCAGAAAGTGATGGCTTTTGGACAGGGGGGGGGATGGAGTGTTGAGGTATCAAGGTAGATTGTGTGTACCAAAGGTGGATGTACTTCAAGAGAGGATCATGGAGGAAGCTCATAGCTCCAGATACTCTATCCATCCGGGTTCCACAAAGATGTATCACGACTTGAGAGAGGTCTATTGGTAGAGTAGTATGAAGAGGGGTATTGCAGAGTTCGTTGCAAAGTACCTGAATTGCCAACAAGTCAAAGCAGAGCAATAGACGCCCGATGGTATGGCTCAGAACATAGATCTTCCGGAATGGATGTGGGAGATGATCAATTTGGATTTCATTACAGGTTTACCACGATCTCGCAGGCAGCATGATTCGATTTGCGTAATTGTAGATCAGATGACTAAATCAGCCCATTTCTTACCAGTAAAGACTACATTTTCAGAAGAAGATTATACTAAGTTATATATTCAAGAGATAATCAGACTTCATGGAGTTCGGGTCTCCATTATTTCAGATAGAGGTGCGCAATTCACCGCACAATTTTGGAAGTCTTTCCAGAAAGGTTTGAGTTCCAAGGTAAATTTGAGTACTAATTTTCACCCTCAGACTGATGGACAAGAAGAGCGTATGATTCAAACTTTAGAGGATATGTTGAGGGCGTGTGTGATCGATTTCAAGGGTAATTATGATGATCACTGACCTCTCATTGAGTTTGCTTACAATAATAGTTATCACTCTAGCATCCATATGGCTCCGTATGAGGCTCTTTATGGGAGAAGATGTAGATCTCGTATTGGATGGTTTGAGGTTGGTGAAGCTGGCTTGATAGGATCAGACTTGGTTCATCAAGCTATGGAGAAACTGAAGACTATTCAAGAAAGGTTGAAAACAGCGCAGAGTCGACAGAAATCCTACACTGATGTTAAGAGAAGAGACTTAGAGTTTGAGGTAGATGATTGGGTATATTTGAAGGTTTCAGCCATGAAGGGTGTTACGAGGTTTGGCAAGAAGGGGAAGCTTAGTCCCCGGTATATTGGCCCTTACAGTATATCCAAGATGATTGGCAATGTAGCTTATGAGTTGGAGCTACGGTCAGAGTTAGCAGCGGTTCAAATGGTATTTCACATTTCAATGTTGAAGAAGTGTATGGGTGATCCTTCACTTATTAAACCGACTGAAGACATTGGTATTATGGATAGCTTATATTATTAGGAGATTCCTATTCAGATCCTTGATCATTAGGTTCGCAAGTTGAGAACTAAGGAGGCAGCATTAGTCAAGGTCTTATGAAGGAATCAGTTTATTGAAGAAGCTACTTGGGAGGCTGAGGTGGATATGAAGAAGAGATACCCACATCTTTTTGAGTCCGGAGAAATTCCAAATTAAGGTACTAATCCTTTTCTTGGTATTTATTTTAGTTGAAATGTTTTGTTACTTTGCATATTGAGTGTTTGAACGAGGTGTTAGATGTTACCACCCTTAGTCTACTTAGAGTAATCTCATTCGAGGATGAATATTCCCAAGGGGGAGATATTGTAACACCTCGATATTTGAAAGAGCTAAAAATAGAAGAACTAAATTGGAAATAGCAAAATCTGAAATTTTGCAAGTTTTGCATGAGTTATAAGTTTTGGGTCAACTTCAAACGACCATAACTTTCAGTACAGTACAGGATAAGTTAGGTGTCTCATAAGATATCAAATGAAAGGTCTTGGAATCATCTTTCAAACGTCACTAAGTTTTCTAATTTTCAAGCTCGTATGAGGGAGATATGCCCGTTTGAAGTCGGGTTGTCCAGTTAAGGAAAGTTATACAAAAATATAAGGGGTATTTTAGTCTTTTCCTTACCAATCAGATTAAAATGCATTTTTGTAATATTCAGGGGTTTAAACTGATTTGCTTCAGTTTTCACAAATCAAAATACGCTTAGGGTTTTAGAATAAAGTTCAAGAAGAGAAAAGAGGAGGAAGAAGGAAAGGATTCAAGGCGTTCATCAAGTTTTCTTGCGATTCGAAGGCTGTTTCCCCCAGGGTTTGATCCCTAAGAGGTATGTGAGTTCTCATAGTGTTGGGTTCATTCACCCACACGCCAATCATGTTATTTTCAGCAAAATTTCATTCTTGAAGTTAAAGAGTTTGAGTTCTTGATTAGTTTCTTGAAGTACTATTTCCGTTCTTGAATTAGGATGGATTTGATGATTTCTTGAGATAATCGTTTGGGTTTTAAGAGTTGTTTTGAGTAGATTCCTGTGTACTTTTTTGGGGTATTCGAATCTAAGTGATTGGGGAAGAAACCACTCGATTCTAGGAAAGTTAGGGTCAGAAAACGAGAAAGAAAAGTCGTCGAGATTTTCTGGGCTGGGGCTGGCACGCCGCGCCAGGAATTTGGTTATGTATTTTCGGCCCTGGGGAGCCGCGCCACTCAGTGCGCCAGGGTTGCCAGGTCCCTTACTCTTTCGCCCTTCTTTTCGTACGAGTTCTCTAAAATCATATCTATTTTTTCTAATTGATCTCTACACTCTAAATTACATCTAAACATCGAGAGATCATACATAACATGAGATCATAGCCCTTGAATCCATAATTCAAATTCAAGGTAGAGCTAAGAGTCAAGTCTTGAGAGTTTTTCGAGTCATTTTAAGAAGTCTTTTACAAATTGTTTTAAATGACTTGAGCAATAAGTTGAGGAAGAGTAGAGTTGTGTTCATTTTCTTTAAAATGATATATAGCTACTAAGTATTCCCAAGAGTAAATGGTTACACATTTAAGATGAGAGGAAACACCGATTTCCAAAAGACTTCTTGAGCAGTTTTGAGTACTATCTCTTTTAAGAGAACTATTTTGAGTCATAATCTCAAACCAGAGAAAGAGTTATGTTTTTAAACATATGAGCTAGTTACATTTTGGGAGTAGTATTGAGCACCGAATGGGGGAGAGTTCAGACAACTCACAGCCCCCATAAACCAAGTAGCCAACGTGGGTAGAAAGGGTCATACTTTTTAGATGATTCCTTATTACTTTTAAGCATAGACTAGTGGATCCACTTAGTTAGTAGGTTCTATACCCTGGAAAAGTATAGGATAGTTCTAGAAGCGTGGGCTAGACGTTGTATCATCACATAGCTCAGAGTGATGGTTGTCGGTTAGAGAATCTCCCAAGCAGAGTTTAATTTGTATTTTTGCATACAAATTGAGTTATATTGTATTTTCTAATACATTGAGTTATTGTCTACTGTTTTAAAAGTTTTTCTTTATATTGCATTTTTATTCTTCTTTATATTGAAATGAGTTGAGTTGAGTTGACACGAGGTAAGTTATTTCTTCAGTTCCAGTTCAAGCTTATGTCATTCCATGTACTGACGCCATTCGGCCTGCATATTTTATGATGCAGATACAGGTAATCAGGATCAACATCCAGCGCTTCGTTGATCCAGTTGTGTTCCAGAGTATTGGTGAGCCTCCTTGCTTCCAGAGGATCCCTTCTTTATGTCTTTCCAGTATTTCAGTTTGTTAGGATGATCGGGGTCTTGTCCCAACATTCCTCATAGAATTAGAGGCTTCATAGATAGATAGACACTAGTTCATGAGTCTTTTCATTTTCAATTGTTCATGTTGCGACTTGAGTTGCCTCTTTTGGCCAGTTGAATGTTTCTTTAAACATTTTTGAGTCTATGTTTTGTGGCATTTGAGTTATAGTTTACTTTTTAAAGTGCTTTTAATATGAGTAAGTCTTCCGCTAAGAGTTAACCTAGGCAAAGGGTTCGCTTGGGGCCAACAATGGTTCTCGAGTGCCGGCCACGTCCAGAGTGTAGGCTCATGGTGTGGCAGGAGGATTGAACATTTGATGAACCAAATATAAGGATGTGTTCATAGGAGGTAGCTTGTACATGTAGAATTAATTAGTCGAGATACTCATAAGTTTAATATATATAAAGATCTGTCTTACTTTGTTACCACGTAAAAATTGAATACTTGCCCTTATTCAACAGAAGAAGCTAGCTAATGAGGTAAGAAATTCGCAAGAAATGCAACTCATTCTATCAGTTAATGTTGGACAATTTAACATAGGTCAAATAAAAATATTGTATGCGCAGCCGTGTACTGCCAATTTTGTAGCTTCTTCTGTCTTCAATCGAAGATATATGTTAACTAATTATGTTTGTTGATAACACTCAAATGTCATCCTTAAAACCACTTAAAAGGGACAACTGTCGTAGTCAATAAAAACCCAACAAAAATTCGGGGTCGAATCCCATAGAGAATGGTATATCGTAAAGAATTCCTATCAAGAAATTTGAATTTCATGATCAGTTATTTGTAATAGTGAGAATAAGTGGGTGGATGATTCCACCAATTTAATAAAAATCTTTGGTTATCAATTATCATAATTAAACTAAATTTTTGGAGAATTCAAGAGTTAACATGCAATCTAGGGATGCGGGGATTTGAAATCAATGTCATGAAGGGGTAATTGTGTTTCTCTTTAGTGATGAACATTCATGAATAGACTAGGTCATCTTCAATGATGCTAATAATCTTTTGATCTCAAAGAATATATGCATAGAATCAACTTTTCGGTCTCATCTAAATGCCAAACTAAACAACCCAATAGCTTACTCTATTCTCCCTTTCGATGCAGAAATAGGGTAAATAGATCCGACCCATAACCTCTATTTTCAAGCAAGTTACACACATCAAACCTAAATTGCTAGTATTGGACTAATTACCCACTACAATCAATCTCTTTCGAGCATCGATCAGAAGTAGCAATGAAGTTTGCAACCTTAACCCATAAGTTAACCCCATGCTAATTAGACCAAATTAATGTATGAAAAACAACAAAACAGAGCATAACACAATACCCACTACATTAAATCAACACTCAACCCCATAATTGCACCCCTAGATCTGGGGGTTTTAGCCACCCATCACAAAAAGCAAAGAAAATATGCCTTCCATGGAAGCAGCCATGGGTAACATGAAATTAAATAATAACAAGTAAACTCACTTTGGATTCAACTTTGATATATCAAATTAAAGAGTAAAGTTGTAAAACCCAAAAAGCTAGAAAATGTAGGACAAATGTTCTCTCTATTTCAGAACTATTTCTCTTTGTCTCAAAAAAATCTTTGTGTTTCTCTCTCCTTTGGGCTATTTATAGTTTTCCAAAATTTTGGCCCAAAACCTAATGCACATCTCATTCGACGACATTAGTCGGGCTCACCGATCTTGTTCGGTGAATCACCTCTCGCTCTTCAGCTCACCTTTTCATGCTCTAGGATTCAAGTGTTGAACCTTAGTTGGTGAACTCGATTGAGTCAGCCTTTCAAATTTGGTTAATCGCTGACCTTGGTTTGCCTTTCGAGCATTCAATTTTTTCTTCTTACACTGCCATTTTCGACAATGATCAACAAGGTCGCCTTTCTCATTCGGCACATCGCCTTCTTCAATGGAGTTCGTTGACCTGATTAGATGGACACAAGTTTTATGCACTGTCATTTTGAGCGGGGTCGTGGTCACTTCGAGATCCGCCCTTCTTGATTGGCGATCAACAATGCATAGTTTGCACTTTTTTTGCATTTTTGGCCATTCTTTCGAACATCAATCCTTTCCTTGTCCATTATTCTTCATAGCTGCAGATCATCAACATTTTATCAGAATAGGACAAAATTAGGTATTGAGGACACTAATTATTGAGCTTAATAGACCTCAAATGAGTGCAAATCTACCACTCATCAACACTCCCAACTTAAACTTTTGCTTGTCCTCAAGTAAATCAAGAACACAATTAGCTCAATAATGGTGTCTACAATCAGTACTCAATGAGAGCTAATATGCAAGTGCCATAGGAAGACTACTCTCAACACATGCTACACTCAATCATGATAAAAAAAAGCTTCAAATGATGACTAGCCGTTCTCAATACAAGCTCAAGCTCACTTTAGCTTCTTGTTTAATGCAAGTAATTGTTTCAATAAATGCATTCAAGTGTACTCACATCAAGAATGATTACAGGCTCTCACAAAGCAAATCAACAAAGATATAAGGAATCAATGCAACTCTCACACTCTCAAAAGAGAAAAACATGCAAGCTTTGTCCCATAGGTTTGCCCATATTTTTCAATCATCACACAACCTAATTCATGTAGGATTTCAGGTCTTTTTTGTCTTGTAGTGGATCTGAGGGTTAAGGTATGGTCAATTTGGCTTGTTGACTTTACCTTTTCAAAGAATTGTTGCGATCATATTCACCTCTTCTCAAGTTCTTTTCATTCTTTATCATTTGAGAACTCAAACTTTGACTTTCCAATCAATTTATTTGGACTCCCCTTTATTTCATTCACTTTTCTTTTTCAATTTCATTTTTCCAAAGAATTTTTTTATCCTAATGACTCTTCAAAGTTCCTTGTTTTAGTAACAAACTTCAAAGTTGAGTCTCATTTCATCCTTCTTTTCCTTTCACTTGGCTTTCGCTCCTCCTTCCTTTCTACACAAAAGCCTAAGTTGGCTATTCAAATATAAAAATGCTTCAAAAAGGATTTTAGGTGAGAAGGTAGAGACAATCTGATTTAAGAGGCTTTCTTTTGGTTTTGCCAACAAATGAGTTAGGCACAAATGGTGCCAAAATGGATGCATTCCCTCACAAGGTAATCACAAAATATTATGGACATTTGGTTTCCCTCTTTGAATTGTTGCCTAAGATCACGTGTCACATTAACTAAGATTCAAACAATTGGACTAACAAGGCAAATTTTAGGACTCCACACACATGCTTTCAAGTAAGAGCTCACCAGACATGGCACTTTGAAATACACTCATTTAGCACATCCTGAAAATATCAAAAGCGTATGTGGGATGTTTATTGCAAGGCTCACATCAAAACGTAGCTAGTCAACAAAAGATTCAAAGAGATCGCTCAAAAGTATAACCATATCAATTTTATTCTCGCAATACCAACACTCTACATCATGCTCATCATGAGTACTATTTAAGACATCGATATTAAATAAAATCGATCCTCAAATCATTATCAATGAAAACTTTAAGCATTTCACGAGTTTCAAAACTCATGGGGGGCTGCAAAATAGGTTGCAAATCAAGAGAGAATGAAATAGATAAAATCGGCACACTTAACCAAAAGAAGCACTATAATATAAATAAAAGTAAAGTAATACAATCATCCAAAACTCAAAATAACAAAATACAATCAAGAAAGGGAATATTGGCTCAAAGGCCCTCACTCCACCAAAAATAAACAAGCAGTGTCCTCAATGTTATTATAAGAAAAGTACGGGAGGGAAAGATAAAAGGGTCCCCCTGATAAGCTAGGCCTATGGAGGACTCTCATCTAGAGTCTCGGGTGGGGAAGCCTCACGAGGGGCATCAATGCTCGGCAATAGGATCACTGGAGGCTGTAGTGAAAATTCAGCTTGGGAATTAATGCCCATCTCAACACTCAGAGGAATGGTGGAGTCTGAAGAGACTCCACTAGGGCCAACCTATGAAGTCTCCCGAAGGGATCTTTCTAGGGCCGCCTAAAAATGATCTCATTGGTCTCTTGCATCTCGGTCAGAGTCTGCACAATCCCATGCTTTTTGCTCCTCAACTCCTCCTTGCCTGTCTCCTCGACCAACTCATCATCGACCCTTTCAACATCATCATCATCATCAATGGCAACACTCGCAGCTGTCTCAGGCTGCTCACCGGGAAAGGCTCAGTAGTGGTCATCTGGGGAATAGAGGTAGGTGCATCCGGTAGGGTAACATCGTCCCAAAGCATAGCTATATCTATGGACTGCAACTGAGTCACCTCCGCTTTCAAGGTAGAAAACTCCTCTCTCATGGTGTCTAGTGCACCAGAACTACCTTTCGCCTTTTTTTAGGCCTCAAGTCTAGTAGTGGGGTTGTCCAACCTCACACCATGGCTCTCAACCAGCCCCTCATACCTAACCACTCTCTCTCTCTCAAAGGAGCTAAGGCCTTTTCAATGACCTTATCAATGATCTTGGGCATGTCCGTTTCAACCCGTACAGCTCTAACATCTACAAAAAAGGCAAGGCTACCCATCTAATAAATCATAGTCTGGGTCAAGGGGGATGGGTGATAGGTGTGGGGGAAGGTATCACAACAACAACAACAAAAGAAGTCGTAGTGGGGGGCAGAAGGCACAATAGAAGAAGATGATATACTTGCCTGCTCCATAGAAGGAGCAGGTGTGCTGGCCTCAGCTGCTAGTGTAGTGGGATAAACCACGTGCATCATGTCTGATGGTGGAGGCTTCCTCCGAGCTGCATCATCCCGCAAATACTAAGCTTCAATACTTTGAATGTCACTGGAGGAGGCTGGTGTGATCCTCATGTTTGTCTTCCTTCGAAAGGGAACTCATGCTCTCTCACATAAGTGACCTATAAGCACTGGGAAGGGGAGGGAGGTCTACTCTTACCTATCATGTAGTAACATCTCCTCTACAATGATGGTGCCAAAATTGATCTGCTCCTTTTCAATGATAGTGCCCACAAGCACTGCTTTTGGATGCCAGAGTATTGATTCATTTGGGGACGGCATGATGTGGCTGCTAATAAAACTGAACCAGTACCGGACTACAATGTTTAGATCCTTCTTCTCTATCTTGGCACCGTCAGCTAACCAAGAAGGAAATGAATCATCAGATATCAATGAGGCTAGCCACCGCTTCAAACTATCTAGATCCCTATGCATCCAGATTTCATAGGTGTCAGCAGCGGTAGAAAGGGTGCGCAATACTATGTTAACTTCACCCAGATGACAATAAACCATCTTACCCCTCACTTCCACTTCATCCATGGGCTTCCAGAAATTGCGCTTTCTCTTTTTGGGAAATTCCTTAGCATAGGCATCATAGAATTCCCGGACCCATTTTGGCACATTAGGTTGTCTGAGCTTTGTAAATTGCTCAAACTTATGGTACTTCATGGTTTCCCAAATGGCCGGGTAGTCACTCATGACTCCATTAGTTGAGAGCCTATGCTCCTCCAAAATAGTCCGCTCTTCTTCTTCCTTGAGCCTATTTAAGGCCCTTGGATCTATTATTGGGAGAACATGGGAGGCAGGAGTTGGATCTTGTGGAGGCGATACTAACTTGGATTGAATGTTAACCTACTTGGTGGCAATATGTTTTCCATATTTCTTACCCCCACACGTAGGGGTCTGAGGATTAGCTTGTTAAGCATGAGGAGCCTCAGAAGACTCAATAATGGATATGCCCTTTGGTTTCTTCATAGTAGGAGGAGAAGGGGAGTCTCTATCTGATTCTGTATATGATGTAATCACTTTCTTTGCTTTTGTTCATGCCATTACCTGCAAAGCACACATTCAAACATAGGATTTGTGAAGGTTAGTTGAAATCAAACTCATTCAGAATCAAATTTTAAAAACTACCATGAGGTAAGCCTAACAGGAAGGCAGATTGCCTAATAGGATTGGTGAGCTAGCCGAATTAGACAGTGTCAAAAATCTCTGGAACCATGCATAAAAAGTGGAGTCAATTTTTAAATTTGCGATTCGGTGAGTCGGTTTTGGAGGGCTTAAGACAAGTTCGCTGAAAATGATAGTTCAAATCGAAAAGAAACAGGCATCAAAGACGATGTCCACTCCCATACCCAAGGTCACATATACGCTAAATGAGGCAAGCTAGGGCTTATTCTGTGATTCGCCTAACCTCCTTGGTGAGCTAGAACAAGCCCGCTGAACAGTAAGTGTTCAGTCTAGTGCCTAATTTTACAGCTAACCCGACATATACAACAAATACGAGTTTCCCCACATCATTACAACCCACCAATATGCTTATCTACCCATGGGTATTATGACTTCACCCAGATTTTGCTAAGTATTGCTCAAATTGATGATTTGCCCCTAAGAAAGTAGTCACTCTATCTATCATTGGGCAAAACCATGCAATTGGGTCAACACTATGTTAATCAGACTTCACCCACATCAAATTAGACTCAGACCCAACATTAATATTAGTTCAATTTCAAAATTCAACCAACACAATCAAGGTTAGCATTTTACATGCACACACATTCAAATAACTCATGGGTAAAGTACAAATCACACAATATAATGCTACCTAACGAAATATGACAATCAACAACTCTCAATGGCTTCAAGCCCACACCCATTTTGCAAATTAAAGCTTAAAATTCTCAACAAAAATCGAAAACCAACCTTAGTAGGAAGAACAAGTCAAAAAAATCAAGGAAACATGGTTGGATTGACAGAAAATGCAAGCAAAAGCACTCCTCAAACTTTGGAACACACACTAAAAGCTCCCAATCACTCAAATGAAGCAATGCAAGATAAAGGAGAGGAAAAGACTTTAACATATCAAAGGGTTTGATTTTGAACTTGAAAAGACCCTTGGACTTTTTACATTAGGCCCATTCAGCGGTCACGACTAACATCACTTAATGTGTTCAGTTAATATCTTATTGGAGCTCAAGTCCACCGAACATGCATTAACAAACACCAAACCTGAAGGCTGATTTGGGGCACTCGATGGAGTCCGCATAGTGCACTTTGGCTAGTCACTTTTTAAAGCTCTAGTCACTAAAATTAATAGTGCACTTTTCAACCCGTTCAAGCTCAAAAGGCGAATAAGAATGAGTCAGCACAATGCCTTCGGCGTGTCGGCGTTTAGGTCTTTGCATCACCTTTGCTTCTCTTTTCAACCTTTAAACTTCTTCTCAACTTGAACTCACAACGTAAATTATTGAAAGCAATAATAACAAAAGTAATGACTTGGGTTGCCTCCCAAGAGGTGCCTTATATAACGTTGTGGCATGACATAGTTCTCAATTTCTCAACATTCATTCTTGGGATTTGAGACGGTGTCACTAGGCAACATTCCCTTTTGCCGTGGATTGAGATGAGTGGAGGTTTGGAAAAATTAAATTGAGTCTCCACCTGCTTGATAGATACCGAATGAGACATCACCATTTTGATAAAGTGGAGAAGTCATATTTCAATTCCTTCAATACTTTGTTGGACCCTTAAACCTTGTTGAAGATCCTTGTAAGTATTTCCTCTGTTTGGTTTCCTTATGACCTAGCTGGGTCCTTTGGACGTGGACGATCATGGGGAGGCACAACCTATCTTTGTCAGCCTCCCTATCTTTCCAATTTCCACCTCATCAATCTTTCCATTCACTATCTCTATCCTTGTTCCAACCTTGGTTCCCACCTTGTCGTTGATAATTTGTGTGAGAACCCATCCCCCCCGTCATTTGCTTTCCCAAATATTGAACTTCTTCATTAAATAATGCCTCAAACTTGGCTTCATCCGGGCACTGCCCATTATTGGTTCCAACTGCATTTACCTACTTAAGTTCACCTCCCATGACATGTTTAGACAACAAATCGATTTGAGTCATCATTTTAGCCATGGTTTCATCTCGTTCATGGTCCTGCTCTATTTATTATTTGCACATACCCAGCTATAGAGTAGGAACTTGGTCTTCTCTAGTATGTCATGCTTGATTAACATTGGTCATATCATCTGGCAACAAAGCAGCCACATCATACGGTTGTCTCATTAATCCACCTTGGACCAAATGATTATCCAAACCTTTATTGACTGAATCAAGACAACAATAGAAATATTGCAGCAACAAATCATTCGGAGCGCCATCCGTTGGACATTTCCAGAGTAGTTTTCTAAACCTCAGCCAAGTCTCATAGAGAGGTTCAACTCCGATCCGCTTGAAATTTGGATTTGGGTTCAAAGTGTAACCATCTCCGAGGGTGGACAGAATCTCTCCAAGAAAGCATCATTCAAATCTTCCCACGAAGTAATAGAATAATTTGGCAATTCTCACAACCATCTTGTAGCTTCACCAATTAAGGAGAACGGTAATAACCTCAACCTTACGAACTATTGAGAGATATTCTTGAACACAAATGGTCCCCATACCTCCATAAAGTTCATAGGGTGTTCATGGGGATCCTCATGAGCTTAACCCCCAAACAGTCCTTTCAGTTCTAGAAATTGTAGCATTGGTTCGGTTATATGAAATACAACCCTCCTGGATGAGGGAGGTATCCAGATTGCTCCCGTGGTTTGAATAACATTCATGCGCATATCATTCAAAATAACCCATGTTGTCATTTTGAGTATAGTGACTATCATTAGAACTACCACGGTCACTCATTGTATAAGACCTACAAATCAGCCAACAAATACACAAAAAAACAATCTACTATAACTATACAAAATTAAAATCTAATTTCTCAATTAGAATTCTCAACCTCCATTTCCCGGCAGCGGCACAATTTTTGATAACTCTCAAATGTCCTCCTTAAAACAAATTAAAAGGGACAACGGTCGTAGTCAATAAGAACCCAACGAAGAGTCGGAGTTGAATCCTACAGAAAATGGTATATCGTTGAGAATTCCTATCAAGAAATTTAAATTTTATGATCTCTCATTTTTAATAGTGAGAATAAGTGGGTGGATGATTCCACTAATTTAATAAAAACCTTTTGTTATCAATTATCACAATTAAATTAAAATTTCAAAGAATTCAAGAGTTAACAAGAAATCTAGGGGTGCGGGGATCGGAAATTGATATCACTATGGGGTAATTGTGTTGATCTATAGTGATGAACATTCATGAATAGAATAGGTAATCTTCAATGACGCTAATCATCTTTAGATCTCAAAGCATCTACGCATAGAATCTCCTTTCGATCTCATCTAAATGCCTAACAAAACAACTTAATACCTTACTCTATTCTCTCTTTTGATGCAGAAATAGGGCAAATAGATCTTAGCCATAACCTCTATTTTCAAGAAAGTTACACACATCAAACCTAAAGTGCTATTATTGGACTAATTACCCACTCCAATCAATCTCTTTCGAGCATCGACCAGAGATCAGAAGTCGGTATTAAGTTTGCAACCTTAACCTATAAATTACCCCCATGCTAATTAGCCCAAATTCATTTATGAACATCACCAAAACAGATCATAACACAATACTCACTACATTAAATCAACACCCAACCCCATAATTTCACCCCTAGATCTTGGGATTTTAGCCACCCATCACAAAAAGCAATAAAAATATACCTTCCATGGAAGCAGCCATGGGTAACATGAAATTAAGCAATTACAAGTGAACCTACTTTGGATTAAACTTCGATTTATCAAATTCAAGAGTAAAGTTAGAAAAAACCAAAATCTAGAAAGTGTTCTTCACAAAGGTCAAATGTTCTCTCTATTTCAGAACTATTTTTCTTTCTCTCCAAAAAATATCCTTGTTTCTCTCTCCTTTGGGCTATTTATAGTTTTCCAAAATTTGATCCAAAACCTAATGCGCTTCTCATTCGGTGACATTAGTCGGGCTCGATGATCTCATTTGGAGAATCACCTCTAACTCTTCAGCTCGCTTTTTCATGCTCTAGGCTTAAGGTGTTTGAACCTCAGTCGGTGAACTCGAATGAGTCAGTCTTTCACATTCAGCAAATTATCGAGTACCACCTCAGTTCACCTTTCGAGCATTCAATCTTGTTTTCTTTCACTGTCATTTTAAGTGATGATCAACAAGGTCACCTTTCTCATTCAGCGCATCGCCTTCATCAATGGAGTTCTCCGACCTGATTCGATAGACACAAGTGTTATGCACTATTATTTTAGGTGAGGTCGTGCTCACTTGGCGATCTGCCTTTCTTGATTGACAATCAGCAATGTATACTTATTTTTTGTATTTTTGGCCACTCTTTCAAACATAAATCCTTGCTTTGTCCATTTGCCTTGATAGCTGCAAATCATCAACATTTTATCATAATAGGATAAAATTAGGCATTGAGGATACTAATTATTGAGCTAAATATATCTTTAATGTGTGAAAATCTACTACTCATCATATGTCTGCTTCTATCTTCATTTCATGCTATATGAAACTAAATTCAAATTTCTTTTGCACATAGAGGATTCCAGTAGTATTTGGTAACAGACATTGCAAGGACATGTTAAACCCCCTGTTTCTTAAGTCTCCCCATCGAAAAGCATGGGAGGTTGAAGTGGAACATTCTCAAGGCCAAATTTGTCTAACCAAAAGATGGAAGGAATTTTGTGATGACTATTACTCAATAAGCATCAGAAACTTTTGATCTTCAGATACAATGTTCATGCTCATTTTGATGTAACTATATGTGATCTTAGTACAACAGAAATTGAATATCCAATAGATCAAGAGATTGAATCAGATGATATTCTAGTGAACCTCCAAACTAATGCTAATGTAATCGAGGAAGAATATGAAGATATTCCAGTTAACCTTCAAACAAAGGTATGTCAACATCATTAACTGGTTTATCAGCTATTAAGTGAATCCATTTAGTACTATGCATTGCATTTGGATATCTATTTCAAGAAATAAGTGAAGGATGTGGGGAGCTTGAGCAACAACCCAATATTGGTACCGGTAAAACCAAAACCTTGATAGAATTTTTAAGGTAATTAAGAGATTCTATTTAGTGTAGTTAGAGACTTATATATCAACACAAGTATAACTTATAAGTAAGATCCCTAATCTGTCCTAAAAACTAGTAGCAACTCTAATGTTTCAATTTTTGCGATAAAAAAATGAATAAACGCATATAGTTTAAAAATGAGATGAAGCTCACTGTTAAAACTAGTGATTATAAGCATGTCATGACATTAATATATATGGCCACATGACTTTTAAAACATGTGGTCTTAAATATTCCATAACGTTTCAGTAGCTAGGAATCATATCATAGTAGTTGTTATAGTTATCTCAAGTTTGCTGCAAATCAGGAGGTCGAAGAAGCAAATAGTAGAAGTGAAGAAGTTTGTCTAAAGAATAACAGTCGACACAGCTTGGTGAACTTAAATGGTGACAATCCGTATTTTGAAATTGTTATAAAAAGACACACACTACTTCTATGGTAAGGTTTAATAATTTGTACATTCTAATTTCACATTTGCTAGATTTTTCATTCCTTTATGTACTAATTGTTTTCCTTAAAATCTAATGATCATGTTTTGATTGATGAATATTTTTATTACACTATCCCGATCAGATACTTCCTAAGGATAGACATAGTCAACATGAAGAATATGAAGTTGGTTAATGAAGAAGGAATAGAATGGGGAGTAGAAATAGAGTATAATGGACATATGGTTATAATAAAAAGAAGATGGGCTGAATTTAAAAAAGATAACAAGATAGATAGTGGAGAAAATTATCGCTTCAAGTTGATTCGGGGCCATGTTGCTAATTTTTTGCAGGTTCAGAAGATCCCAACACCCCATTCCTTGCAATAACTTAGCTACAATTTTTTGGATTGCATTCTGGCTATTTTAGTATAACATCTCGGAATTTGGAAAAGGAATAAAATAAATTTTTGGACAAAAGTCTTGTTTTACGGGTCCCATCTATGGACTGTAGTAGCTTCTAGGGGCCATAGATGACAACCGTAGGAAGAGGGAAACTATTTTTTTCAAATCAAGAACTAGTACCCTTTGTACGATTCACCAGGACGACCGTCAATCCATGTACGAGTCGTAGATAGGTTTCTTAGGTGAATCCGTGACTTAGTGAAATTTTTGTGGTCAAAGTTTGTTTTCACGAACTGTAGAAATGTTCCATCAAACAATAAGTGAAATCATGGTCCGAGTGCTTGGTCAACGGTTGACTAGTACAGACCGTAGGGTCCAAACAGTAGGTCGAGTCGGCAGTTATTTTTAAAAGGCTTTTGGGTCTTTTCTCTAGTTGTTTTAAATCAAAACTATGTCCTTTTACCTTCTACCCTAAGCCCAATATAACGTTTTAAGCCCCCAATTACCCATTTTCAACTTATTCTCCAAAATTCTCTAAACTTGACCAAATTCACTCCAAAATTCTCTCAAGGTTAAGGAAGAAGAAGAGCTTGGGGTCCATTCAAGTCTATAATTCTCCATAATTTTGGGTTTAAAGGATTAAGGTATGTGTGTATTCACCCATGAAGTCCTTTCCTCCATGGGGTCCCCAAGGATTTCAAATTCCCAATTCAATTTCAAATGATCAAATTAGGGTTTCAATTCCATAAATGTGAATTTCATCCGATTATTATTTATTATGGTTGATTAAGTCTTCTAATGCATTATTTGATGTTAACTATGATATTTAGTTGAAATTGCATTTACCCATGCCTAAATTATGCTTTTCAACCATAATCCTATGATGAACCAATGAACTATGAATTATGAATTTTTAAGATATGCATGTTTTATGAAATAATTATAAATGATTAGGGGATGCTTTTAAATGAAAGTATCAATACTATTGTGAAAGGATTTCTCACTTACTATGATGATCATGATTGTGAAAGGTATTTGTCACAAATGAATTCACATTGGTGAAATGTTTTCTCATATATTTTTAATTAAGTTTAAGGAGCATTCTATGTTTTGATCTTGAAAGTTGTGGATTGGTATTGATCATATCCTTTCCTATGTTAAAATGATATTTGACTTTTATATATTCCATTGGGATTTAGACTTAGCAGCGAGAGGGCTTTGAGGTCGAGCCTCAAATAGAGTAGTCTCTAGTAGCAACTTCTAGTCCCAAACTACGTGCCCCAGTAGGATTGTCTTAAATGACCTAGCTAGTGGATCAACTTTAAGAAATGATGATATCTACGTGTTCTACCTTGGCAAGTAGATTCCCTTTCTTTTGGTATGAGGTATATACCGTATTCCATGATGTAGCTCTCATGGTTTTATTGTCGGATAAAACTAATATCTCACAAAATTATTATGTTTCCTTGAAGCTTTTCTTTTGTCCTTTATTTCAAATGCATTCATTATATCTTATGATTTTCATGTTTTACCTCCACATGTTTAAAATGTCCAACTATTGATCATGTCTACATGCTTTGAACCATTTATACTATCTTCTTCATGTTTATGCATATTGCCTCATACTTAGTACATTCCATGTACTAATGCATACTTGTGCCTATATAATCTCATGAATGTAGGGTCCAACGTTTCTACCTCCCATACTCGGGGCTAGTTGGTTTCGTTGATCTTGAAGATTTGGTGAGTCCTCATGTTCCGAGGACAGAGATGCTTTTATTGATTTTCTGTATTTCAGTTTTAGACTTTGTACGTGATGTATGGTTACATCCCAATCACTTTCCTTATGATGTATTAGATGTCTATTGAGAGTTATGTTAGACTTCCACTTTTGTCAAACTCTTTATGTTTTAAGACTATCTCTTTTGAACTCTTTATTTTTATTATCTTGTATTATGTATGCTAAGTGCCTTGTGTAGGGAATCTCAGGGTCTTACACGACATGTTGTGCCTAGGGTGTACTTTGGGTCGTGAAAAACTTGGTATTCAGACTAGAAGGTTTAGAAAGGTCCTAGGATGTCTCATAATATCCATGTCGAGTAGAGTCTTCTTCAGGATTGTGAAGTGCACCACATTTATGAATAGGAAGCTATAAGACGCTTAGGAAATTCCCCTTCTTTCATTACTCTAAAGTAGTGCGATGAAGTGTAGCTCTATATGTCTCTCTCCTAATCATTATCCGATGCTTTTCAGGATATGGCCCCTTGAAGAGCATATGTGAGAATTAATGTGAATGAAAATGTGGAAAAAGAATTTCCTCAAGCTCCTCAAGTTCCGGTCGATCCTTTGGCTGAACAAGTGACTAATGCGGAGTTTAGGGCTGCTTTTCAAGTGTTGGCCCAAGCCATGATGGCTGAAAGACAATAGGGAGGCTGTGGTCCCCATGAACCCCAATGTGGGTACGGCGGAAAATAGAGTAAGGGACTTTGATTAACGTTTCAAGTACACCTCATCCGATTCTAGGTGTAAACGATCGTTAATTAGTATAAAACCCAACGAAGAGTTGAGGTCAAACCACAGGGAGCGGTACGTGTCTAAAAATCAATTATGAAGTTATAAAGTGGTCTATTCGGTTATAGGAATAGAATTTATCAAAAACATGTAAATAAATCAAAAGGTTGACAATGAATGTCAGATGGGGGAGTTTGGATTGTTAACTATCAGCTACAACACAAGCAAAACAGAGGAAATATCAACATAGAGAGGAATTCTCGGGATGTGATCGATTATAGGCAAATTTAACTATATGGGTAATTGAAATTACTAATAACTAGCTAAATATCAGTGGGTAGGCTAGACTATAGATTCAATAGTTTTCTCTCGAACAACTATTACGAATCAGGTGATTTCTTTCGAACATCAACAAGCTTAGCAAATAAGAACAACCCACACCTTAATTCATCCACTCTCTCGAGCTAGATGGGTAGAATCAGATTTACGATTAACTCTTTCGAGCTAAACCCATATCAACCCAATAACTACAATCATTAATCGAAAGCTTTGGTTCTAAAATCCCTTTTTCAAGCAAGCCGAGAACTCCAAACTCGAATTACATTTACAACTACAATTCTTAGATTAAAACGCAGCTAACAATTAAACCCACTTCAATTAAGCATTAAAAATCAGTAAATAACAATACCCATAAGCTAATTCAACCCATAATCACATGATCACACCCCAAGAAATTGGGGTTTTAGCTAAGCATCATAAAAAGGAAGAAACCGTTACCAACTAGATTAGCCATCAACTTGGTAAGAGTCTCCAAGCCTTTACAATACTCCAGAGTGATTAAATTGAAATACCCACTTACAAATCCTCAAAGTTTTCAATAAAAACTCTAAAACTAGAACTTGGGAATCAAAAGCTATCTGAGAACTCGCGGAAACTGTGAGAACTCTAGGAGCTCGCAGAACTTGCGGAACTGCTCAAAATTCCTTTTCAAATCCAATTTATAGTTTCCTGCGTTTTGGCCTGAATGTCCACTTGGCGGTATAAGTCGCGCCTCGCAGAGTTGTTCGGCGATCCGCCGTTTGCCCTTTTCCATCGCCATTTTACATTGGTGCTCAGCATCTCAGATCCTGTAACTTTGGGCGATCAAAGTTGCCATCGCGGAGTCGATCGGCGATTCACCGACTGCTCATTTCTGTCGCCAACTTGGTTCTTCCCCAGGGCTGGAGTGCTGGAACTTTGGGTGAGCTAAAGAGCCACTCGGCGGTGCACCGAGTGGTCTTTGCGATCAACATGATCGCTTTTTCTTCACTTCTTCATCTTTTAGTTCCTTTTTGTTTGGTCATGTCCTTGCCTTGCTCCTTAGCCTTCATAGCTGCAAATCAACACTTTAACATCAGTTTAGAGCATAAATTAGGCATTTGAGGACATTTATACTATCAAAATAAAGCCCTAAATGAGTCGAAATTTCAGACTCATCAACAAGGATGTCTATAAACAGTGCTGTATATGACTCAACATAAATGCACACAACAAGGTTCAAACTACTCATACAATGCTAAATTGTGGACTCAAAGTTTCAAATTGTGACTCATCATCATCAAAAGTACTCAAGCTCACAATGCTTGCTTCAAATGCAAGTTCAAGCTCAACAAAGGTATTCAAATGCCCTCACAACAAATATGATTCCATATTCACACAAAAATTTTCAACAACTTAAAGTCCCGAAAGCACATATAACTCTCACACTCACAAAGATGAACACATGAATGACTCCACCCATAGACTTGCCCTTATTTTCCAATCAGCATTCGTTTCAGTTCACTCAAGATCACAAAGTTCTTTTAGGGCTTGTAATGGGGCTGAGTGTAAAGGTATGGTAATTTTGTCTTAGTGGCTTTCACCTTTATGAAGTATGACCTGAATCTCACTTTTCCTCTTTCTCTTTAACATTCACACATGTTCATAATCCACCCCATTATTCAACTTTATTTGACTCACCGGATACCCCATTTCTTTTACAATTTCCACACACTTTATTTCACAACACTTCTTTTTCATTTTGTTTTCAGCCTTTTTCTTTTCTTTTTCTCTTTTCTTTTTTTATATGGAGGGGTTCCATAATTTTCAAAACAATCCATCACGGGGGAATTCTTCACACTTCTTGATTTTCCTCCTTTTTCACCACAGCCCCTAAGTTGGCTATTCAAACAAACCAAAACTTCATGAAGGTTATAGTTGATAGAACAAAGGGGTGAAAGTTGTTCAAGTTTCTTCCAAAGAAAAGGATAAGCTCAAAGGGTGCCAAGCTAGGTTCACACTCTCACAAGTGGCCAAAAAGAGGTATAACATCAATTTTTGGTTCATTCTTCACAAATTTTTCCTTAGATCATTTCAATCGCTCGCTTCAATCAATCAATTGGACTAACATGGGCAAAGTTCTAGTTATCATCAAGCAGTTCAAGGCAACCTCAACACATATGGCATTCAATACAATCATCAAACAAGACTCTACAATTTTCAGCTAGCATACAACGATCATCACAAGAGCTCCATTCAACAATCGGCTAGTCACAATGAGATGCTAGGAGTTCACATATAACCTGTGTAACTCAGTTTGCCTCATCGTAGCCGCATATTTATATCATTCAATTGAGAGCACTATTTAAGTCATCGGTATTGACCACAACCGACACTCAAAAATGCAAGAGAACAACCACATTCAAACACATTAAGAGGTGGTAAATTTTTAAAATCGGTTCAAAACCATTTGCAATTCAAAACAACGGAAAAGCACAATGGATCAAAACCACATAGCAAAATCCATCTATTTGCACAATTCGGGGTTACTCAGACTTCACCCACACTAGACCCACAAGACCTTCAACACAACCCAACTGATTTAACAAACAAAGGCACGGGATTTCATAATTTATGGCCAATTAATCAATATTTCAACAAAATACGGGCAAATGAACCATCACACGATAAATAAAGCAACACAAAGCACATATAACAACTACAAAATGATCATGCATTCGATTACAACCAATTGTAAAGTAGGGTTCAGAAAACCAACCTCAGATACAGAGAATTTGAAAAGCTAGGCTAGCAACGAATCCAAAATTCCTCCTCGAGTTATTGATCCCAAACAAAAAGCAAGTAAACTAGTACAGAAGTAAGAAACTATGCGGTTGTAAAAGTTTGGAAGTCGAAAAGTATGAAATGAGGGAGAATTTTGAATTTAAAAGGGTTTGGCCTTAATGACTCTTCAGCTTACATCGCCGACCCATTCGGCGATGCGCCGAGTAGCACTTTGGCTCGCCGAGTTTTACAGAACCTCCAGTAAGCTGGGTTGTTCAAACAGCGGTCCAAGTTGGGCTCGCCGACCTGTTTGGCGTGACGTCGACTGGACTTTTAGCTCGCTTAACTACCCATTTTTCATAAATCTCAACTTTTCAACCTGCACATTCAACACCCGTTATTCAAATAACAATATTAAAAACTTAAACACTTGGGTTGCCTCCTAAGAAGCGCCTTATTTAACATCGTGGCATGACGAGGACACTTATTTAAGATTCACCTAAACCACCAACTTGAGTGTCATTGATATCGTTCATGTTACCGATGTCATTTTGGTGGCCAAGTTGGCTACCATTACTCTCGTTCATACTCAGTTCTTCTTCTGTTCAACACCGCCAACACAAACACAAACACAAACACAAACACAAACACAAACACAGTAAGTCAATTCAACTATAACACAAAAAGAAGACAATTCAACTTCAATAATAAAATTTCAAACAACACCACTCCCCGGCAGCAGCGCCATTTTGATTAACATTTCAAGTACACCTCATCCGATTCTAGGTGTAAACGATCGTTAATAAGTATAAAACCCAATGAAGAGTTGGGGTCGAATCCACAGGGAGCGGTACGTGTCTAAAATTCAGTTATGAAGTTATAAAGCGGTCTATTCGATTATAGGAATATAATTTATTGAAAACATGCAAATAAATTTAAAGGTGTGACAAAGAATGTTAGATGGGGGAGTTTGGATTGTTAACTATCAGCTACAACACAAGCAAAACAGAGGAAATATCAATGTAGAGAGGAATTCTCGAGATGTGATCCATTATAGGAAAATTTCACTGTATGGGTAATTAAAAGTACTAATAACTAACTAAATATCAGCGGGTAGGCTAGACTGTAGATGCAATAGTTTTCTCTCGAACAACTATTACGAATCAGGTGATTTCTTTCGAACATCAACAAGCTTAGCAAATAAGAACAACCCACACCTTAATTCATCCTCTCTCTTGAGCTAGATGGGTAGAATCAGATTTACGATTTACTCTTTCGAGCTAAACCCATATCAACCCAATAACTACAATCATTAATCGAACGCTTTGGTTCTAAAACCCCTTTTTCAAGCAAGCCCAGAACTTCAAACTCAAATTGTATTTGCAACTACAATTCTTAGATTAAAAAGCAGATAACAATTAAACCCACTTCAATTAAGCATTAAAAATCAGTAAATAACAATACCCATCAATTAATTCAACACATAATCACATGATCACATCCCAAGTGATTGGGATTTTAGCTAAGCATCATAAAAAGGTAAAAATAGCTACCAACTAGATTAGCCATTAGCTGGGTAAGAGTCTCCAAGCCTTGACAATGCTCCAAAGTGATTAAATTCAAAGACCCACTTACAAATCCTCAAAGTTTTCAATAAAAACTCTAAAACTAGAATTTGGAAATCAAAATCCATCTGAGAACTCTGATAACTCATGGAAACTGTGAGAACTCTAGGAACTCACGAAACTTGCGGAACTGCTCAAAATTCCTTTTCGAATCCAATTTATAGTTGCCTGCATTTTGGCCTGAAAGTCCACTCGGTGGTATTAGGCGCGCCTTGCCGAGTGGTTTGGCGATCCGCCGTTTGCGCTTTTCCATCGCCATTTTGCATTGGTCCTCAACATCTCAGGTCCTGTAACTTTGGGCGATCAAAGTTGCCATCGCGGAGTCGATCAGTGATTCACCGGCTGTCCATTTCTGTCGCCAACTTGGTTCTTCCCTAGGGTTGGAGTGCTGGAACTTTTGGCGAGTTAAAGAGCCACTCGGCGGTGCGCCGAGTGGTATTGTCGATCACCAGGATCACTTTTTCTTCACTTCTTCAACTTTTTATTCCGTTTTGTCCGGTCATGTCCTTGCCTTGCTCCTTAGCCTTCATAGCTGCAAATCAACACTTTAACAACAGTTTAGAGCATAAATTAGGCATTTGAGGACACTTATACTATCAAAATAAAGCCCTAAATGAGTCAAAATCTTGGACTCATCAGACTTCAATCGGATGAATCCTCGGGAGTTTCATGGTTCCAAAGTTGAGGAAGATCCTCAAGAGTTTATTGATGAGGTATACAAGGTATTGATTATCATGGGAATGTCATCGGTGGAAAAGGCAGAATCAGCCATTTATCAACTTAAGGGTGTTGCTCAAGTTTGGTTTAACCAATGGAAGGAAGAGAGGGCGGTTGATGCGGGTCCTCTTAACTGGGAAAAGTTTAAGGTTGCTTTCCTTGATATGTTCTTTTCCCTTGAGATGAGGGAGGCAAAATTTCCCGAGTTCATTATCCTTTGTCAAGGGAATATGAGTGTGAAGGAGTATGCCTTGAGGTTCACATAATTTTCTAGGTATGCTCCAACTATGGTTGCCGACTCTAGGGAAAGGTTGAGCAAATTTGTTTCGGGTGTGTGTGAAATGGTGGTTATGGAATGTTTTACCACCATGATCATTAAGGAAATGGATATTTCTCATCTAATTATTCATGCTCAGCAAATTGAAGATAAGAAACCTAAGGAAAGGTCTAGGGAGGCAAATAGGGCAAAGACTGGTGATGGTGACTTCTCATATCCAAGGTCCGATGGACATGGTCGTTCAATATTCCAACAAAGGTTTTATGATCAAGGTTCCTCCAATGCTTCGACTGCTAAGTTCAACAAGGAAAGTATGCCTAACCCAAAGCCTCAAGATGGAAATGGTGGTGGAAATGGTTCTTCGGTTCCTGCATGCCAAAAGTGTGGCAGGAATTATTTGGGAAAATTCTTGATGGGTACGGATATTTGCTTTAGTTGTGGCACAATTTGTCACCACTTGAGGGATTGTCCATATAGAATTGACAAGGGAAAATAAGGTAGGCACTCTCCGCCTAGTTGTTTGGGTTCAAGTTTTCTAAAGCAAAACTGATTATATGCACTTGAAACTCGTCATGAGCAAGAGGGATCTCCCGATGTTGTTACTGGTATGTTGAAAGTCTTTCACGTTGATGTTTATGCTTTACTTGATCCTGGTTCTACCTTGTCTGTTGCGAAGCCATACGTGGCTTTGAGGTTTGATTTTCTTCCGGATGAGTTAATAGACCATTTTTCTGTCTCTACCTCTATTGGTGAATCTATTGTGGCTAAGAGAGTCGATAGAAATTGTCACGTGTCCTTATCCCATAGAGTCACTCATATTGATCTAGTAGAGCTTGATATGTTAGATTTTGATATTATTCTTGGTATGGATTGACTCCATTCTTGTTATGCTTATGTTGATTTTAGGGCCGAGTGGTCAAGTTTAAATTTCCTAAACAGCCCGTCTTAGAATGGAAAGGAAAAAATTCGATGCCTAAGGATTAGTTTCTTTCTTGTCTTAAAGCTAGAAAAGTGATTTCTAAAGGTTGCATGTATCATCTTTTTCGGGTTAGTGATATGGATTCTGAAACCCTTACTCTTGAGTCGGTCCCCTTGTTAATGAGTTTTTGGAAGTGTTTCCCGATATGATCTACCCAATGTTCATCTCAAAAGAGAAATAGTCTTTGATATTGACCTTCTTCTAGACACACAACCTATCATTATTCCTCCTTACTGTTGATAATGCTCAACTACACTTCATCTGATTCAAAGTGTAGTCGGTCGCTAACAAGTATAAATCCAACTAAGAGTTGGGGTCGATCCCACAGAGAGCGATACGATAAAAAATTTGATTATGAAGTAAAAATTTGTTCTAATCATTTGTAGAGTTAGACATTTTCGCAACAAATAAAGTAAATAACAAGGGGTTGACAATTAATGTCAAACGGGGGGATTTGAGTGAACAGTTAACACCTACAAACAACCGAGAGTAAACAAGTAGAGGGGATTTCTTGGGAGTGTGATTAATTGAATGCCAATTTTGCTAAATGGGTGATTATTATTTACTAAAAGTCGTTGAATCTTAGTGGGTAGGCTAGGCTTTAAGTGCAATATCTATTTCTCAATCAACTATCACGAATCAAACGAGTTCTCTCAAACCTTGACAAGCACACACCTACAAACAACCCAATACGTCAATCAATCTACTTTTTCAATCTAGATTAGTAGGATCGGATTTAGACCCACTTTTTCAAGCTAAGTCTATAATAACCCAATCACTACAATCATCAACTAATAGTTTTAACTCTAACACTTCTTTTTCAAGCAAGCTTAGAATGCTAAACTAGAATTGCATTTGCAACTACAATTCATCAATTAAAACTCAAAGTATTAATTGAACCCACTTCAAATAAACAATAAAATAAGTAAATACTAACACCTATAAGCTAATTGAAATATTAAACTGCATAATCACACCCCTAAGAATGGGGGTTTTAGCCAAACATAATAAAGAAAAAGAAATCGTTACCAGCTATGTTTTCCATCAGCGTGGCCAACAATCCAAAAGTCTCCAAAATGCTCAAATCGAAGCTCAAAATCAAACAAACCCTAAATCTCTACTCAAAAAAGTGTAAGAACAATGTTTCGAATGCTTAGGATCAAAAACCCAGAACTGGACAATGTGGGAACTCTTTTTCTTCTTTTGAAAATTGCATTTATACGTTCCCAGATTATCAACTTCGGAGTCCACTCGGTAAAATAAGTTGGGCTTCGCCGACCTGATCGGTGATACGTCGAGTGCTCCTTTCCATCGCCTTCTTGTCTTGGCCTTTCACCACCTCTCTTCTGTAATTTTAGGCCATCAAGGTTGATATCGCCGATCCATTCAGAACGTCACCAAATCATCAATTTTATCACCGAGTTGGTCTTGTCTATAGGCTGGCTTGCTGGAACTTTTGGCGAGCTAAAAGTCCACTGGGCGACTCACCTAGTGGCTTTGGTGAGCACCAACCTTGCTTTTTTTTTAGCTTCTTCAGCTTTTTTTCACTCTTTTTTGCCCGGTAATGCCCTTTGCCTTGATTTTTTGCCTTCATTGCTGCAAATTAGCATTTTATTATCAGTTTAGAGTATAAAATAGTCATTGAGGACACTAAAACTTTGAATATAAAGCCCTAAATGAGCCAAAATCCCCAATCAACTATATGGCTCCGGCAGAACTCAAGGAATTGAAGGATTTGTTGGATAAGGGTTTTACCCAACCGAGTATCTCTCCATGGGGTGCTCCAGTTCTGTTTGTTCGAATGAAAGATGGTTCACTTCACATGTGTATTGACTACTGGCAATTATACAAGGTTACTGTTAAGAATAAGTATCCTCTTCCAAGGATAGATGATTTGTTTGATTAACTCTAAGGTGAGAGTTACTTCTCTAAGATCGACCTCTGGTTGGGTTATAACCAATTGAGGGTGAAGGAAGATGAAATTGAAGAAAACTTTTCAAAATCGGTATGGTCATTATGAATTTTTGGTAATGTCATTTGGTTTGACTAATTGTGGAACTTCATTTATGGACTTGATGAATAGAGTGTTTCGACAATATCTAGACATGTTTGTGATTGTGTTTATCGATGACATCTTGATTTACTCAAGGAGAGAGGATGATCATGCCAATCATTTGAGGATTGTATCGCAAGTCCTCAAGGACCAACAACTAATTGCAAAGTTTACCAAATGCAAGTTTCGGTTGAGGTCCGTGGCTTTTCTTGGTCACATTGTTTCTGGTTAGGGTATGGAGGTATATCCTAAGAAGATGGATGCGGTTAAGAGTTGGCCTAGACCTCTATCCCCTTCGGATATTCAATGTTTCTTGGGTTTGGCTGGTTATTATAGAAAGTTTATGGAAGGGTTCTCTTCGATTGCCTCTCCATTGACGGCATTCACCCAAAAGAAAGTTAAGTTCTTATGGTCAGAAGCATGCGAGAAGAGTTTCCAAAATTAAAAGATAGACTCACCTCCAATCTAGTGTTGACTCTATCTAAAGGGTCTGATAGGTTTGTTGTTTATTCTTATTCTTCAAGGGTTGGATTAGGGTGTGTATAACACCTCAGATTTGAAAAAGGACAACATAGAAAGATTTTAGAGTTTCCACGTGCCATGGACGAAGGTCAACCACGGCCCATCAAGTGGACCACGGACCGTAGGTCTGGACCGTGGATGGGCACCCAAAAACTGTCTAGAAGTCTTGGAACCATGGTCTGGACTAACGGACAATCAGTGGGTATACGGTCTGTGGTCCAAGACCCCTAAAACATGGTTTCTGACAATGGTCGATAGACGTGCAGGACAGACCGTCGGTCAGACCACGGTCCGTCGATCAGGGTCCATGGGTCGTGGGCTGGCAGTTAATTTTAGGGGTAGTTGGGTCTTTTCCTAATTAGTCTACCCTACTACTATGTCATTTTTCCTATGCCTAAGACCCCTATATAAGTTATTTTAACCCCTAAATTAGTTCATTCAAGTCATTCTCCTAAAATTCTAAAAGAAGATGAAAATTCTTCCTCTCCAAAATATTTCTTTCTCTAGAACTTGAAGATGAAGAAGGGTTGAAGCTAGGGATCAAGGTCAAGTCTCCATTATCCAATAATTTGTGGGCTTGGATAGCAAGGTATGATAGCTTTATTCATCCATGGAGCCCCCAAGTTCTCCAATAGAAAAGTAGAAATTCCCCAATTTGAGTTAGGGTTTTCTTCTAAGTTGTGGGTCTTGATGAATATTGATTCCATTGATTGAATTATGATTGTTTATGCATGAATTTAGAGGATTACATGATTTTATTATGAATTTCCATGTACCCATAATTGACACATGTTTCTAGGATAAAATTGATGTAAATGGATTTTAATCTATGAAAGAAGAATTTATAGGTTTATGTGTATTCTTATAGGATATGTGAGATATATTATAAATTTCTTTGAGATTGAAGCATATGTTATGATTATGATATGAATTGCTTTGAGAGTGAAGCATATGTTATGAATTGTTGATTATTGATGTAATTGTTGTGGAAGGGATCTTTCCCACATGATTTTCTTATGTATGAATGTGAAAGGCTTTCTCACATTGAATGACTCTAGGTTGAAAGGATTTCTCACCTAAAGTGAATCTATGTTTAGGAATTATGAAAGTGATTAGGCTAGAGGCGATTACCCTTGACCTCCATGAGAAGAATATGAGGCGATTACCCATATTCCTTAGAGTCTGACTAGAGGTGAATACCCATGATCCTAAGTAAAAGACAAGAGGCCACTACCCATGTTATATGATAGAAAGACAAGAGGCAAGTACCCATTTCTCATGATGAAAAGGAATAGAGACGACTACCCATGATCCTAAGCAAGTGGACTAGGGGCGACTAACTGTGATCCCAAAGTATGAAGGATAAGAGGCGATTACTCATGTTCCTTTATAGTAAGTCAATAGGCGATTCCCCATGACTTTAAAAGAGATAATCTAGGATATGTTATGATAGGTGATGAGCTTGGATTGTTGCTTGAGTTTGCCTTCCATGATGAGTAAGACTAGTGGCGGATTACCCATGTCTTGACTAAGTATGAATTGAGGTTACTTCAAGAAGTACTTCTTATATGTAAAATGGTCTATTATGTGCATTGATTATGCTTTATGACTCATGTTGTCGAACTCTTATGTTATGTTATTTCAAGCTATCATCTTTAGTACATTTTTTTACTAACGCATACTCTTGCCTACATTTCTTATCAAAATATAGGGTCCGGCGTTCCCGAATCACATCCCCATGGCTAGGATCTATAGTAGAGGCATAGTTGAAGATTGGTGAGACCTCATAGCATTCTAGGATTTGGCCACTACTTTCTTATGTTCTTTTCATTTTATGTTTTGAACATTGTTGTATGGGCTGTGTCCCAATATTCTATTGTATTAGATTGTTTTTGAGACAAGCATATTAGACTTTTTCTTCGTATTATAAAACTTTGGTTATGTTTGAAATGTTTGAAATGTTTTAAATCTTATCGATTTCTATTATCTTGACTATGAATCCTAAGTTGCTTATATGAGGCCTCTCGGGGTGTTGTATGCCATGTTATATCCAGGGGGTACCCCTGGGTCGTGACAAACTTGGTATCAGAGCACAAGGTTTAAAATGGTTCTAGGATGTCTCAAAACTATGTCAAGTAGGGTCTTGTTCATGAGTGTGAAGCGCGCCACATTTATGAATAAGAGGCTATACAATGTTTAGAAAACTTCACTTCTTCATTACTCTAAGTCGTGCGATAGAGTTTAACTCTATAAGGTCTTTCTCATAATCCTTACCCGATGGTCTACAGGAAATGACTACTCGAAGAGCTTTTGCTAGAAGGAACTGGGGAGAAGATGTTGGTCAAGAACCTCCTCCTCAAGCTCCTCAAGCTCCGGTTGACCCTTTGGCCGAACAAGTGACTAATGCAGAGTTTAGGACTGCTTTTCAAGTGTTGGATCAAGCCGTGACAGCCCAAACCAATAGGGAGGTTGTGGTTCCCGTGAACCCAAATATGGGTACAGCGACATGTAGAGTGAGGGACTTCACTAGGATGAATCCTCTGGAATTCTATGGTTCTAAGGTTGAGGAAGATTCTCAAGTGTTCATTGATAAGGTTTACAAGGTGTTGACTATAATGGGAGTGACTCCGGTGGAAAAGGCGAAATCGGCCGCTTATCAACTTAAAGGTATGGCTCAAATTTGGTTCAACCATTGGAAGGAAGAAAGACTAGAAGATGCGGGTACCCTAGAGTGGGAAAGGTTAAAGTCTAATTTCCTTGATAGGTTCTTTCCTCTTGAGATGAGGGAGGCAAAAGTTCTTGAGTTTATCAATCTCCGACAAGGGAAAATGAGTGTAAAAGAATATTCTTTGAGGTTAACTTAATTTTCAAGGTATGCTCCTTCTATAGTTGTCGACTCTAGGGTAAGGATGAGCAAGTTCGTTTCAGGTGTGTTTGAATTGGTAAGTGAAAGAATGCCGTACAACTATGCTTGTCCATGAATTGGATATTTCTCGTCTCATGGTTCATGCCTAACAAATTGAAGAGGATAAACTTAAGGAGATGTCTAAGGATACAAAGAGGGCTAGAGCCGGTGATAGTAATTTCTCTCATGCAAGGTCCGATGGACATGGTCGTCCTAAGTATCGACAAAGGTTTTCCGGGTAAGTTTCCTCTAATGCTCCTAAGTTCAACAAAGATAGGGTGTCTAACCCTAAACCTCAAGGAGGTGGTAATGGTTCTTCATTGCCAAATTGTGCTAAGTGTGGAAGAAAGCATGAGGGCAAATGTCTAGCGGGCACCAATGCTTGTTTTGGTTGTGGTAAGATGGACCACAAGATAAGAGATTGTCCTTCAGTTTCTAAGAATGAGGGAGATTGTCGTTGTAGGGCTCAACCCTATCCTTCATCCGGTCCAAGTGGTTCGGGTTCGAATGCTCCTAAGCAGAATAGGTTTTATGCATTTCAGACTCGTGGTGAACAAGAGGGTTCTCCCGATGTGGTTACCGGTATTTTAAAAGTTTTGCAATTTGATTTTTATGCTTTACTTGATCTCAATGCTACCTTGTCTTTTGTGATTCCATATGTGGCTATGAGGTATGATGTGCTTCCTGATGTGTAGTAAGATCTTTTTTCTGTCTCTACTCCTGTTGGTGATTCTATTGTGGCTAAGAGGGTCTATTGAAACTTTACCGTATCCTTGTCCCATAGAGTTACTCTTGTTGATTTGGTAGAGCTTGATATGCTAGATTTTGATGTTATCCTTGGTATGGATTGGTTGCACTCTTGTTATGCTTCTATTGATTGTAGAACCCGTGTAGTGAAGTTTCAATTCCCGAATGAGCCTATCCTATAGTGGAAGGGAGGGAATTCTATGCCTAAGAGTTAGTTCATCTCTTGTCTTAAAGCTAGGAGGATGATTTCTAAGGGTTGCATGTAACATCTAGTTAGGGTGAGGGATATGGATTCCGAAACCCCTACTCTTGAGTCGGTCCCTGTTGTTAATGATTATCCGGAAGTGTTCCCAGATGATCTACCCGGTATTCCTCCAGAAAGGGAAATAGATTTCGGTATTGACCTTCTCCCAGATACGCAACCTATATCTATTCCTCCTTACCGAATGGCTCCGTTAGAACTTAAGGAATTAAAGGAGCAGTTGAAAGATTTGTTGGGTAAGGGTTTCATCCGACCGAGTATCTCTCTATGGGTCGCTCTAGTTTTGTTTGTTAAGAAGAAAGATGGCTCACTTTGTATGTGTATTGACTACCGGAAATTGAACAAGGTGACTATTAAGAATAAGTATCCTCTTCCAAGAATAGATGATTTATTTGACCAACTCCAATGAGCGAGTTACTTTTCCAAGATTGACTTTATATTGGGTTATTACCAATTGAGTGTGAAGGAAAATGATATTTCGAAGACGACCTTTCGAAATTAGTATGGTCATTATGAGTTTTTGGTGATGTCGTTTGGTTTGACTAATGCTCCGGCGGCGTTTATATACCTCAATATGTTTGTAATTGTGTTCATTGATGTTATATTGATTTATTCGAGAAGTGAGGATGATCATATCAATCATTTGAGGATTGTGTTGCAAATTCTCAAGGACTAACAACTCTTTGCAAAGTTTAGAAAATGTGATTTTTTGTTAAGGTCCGTAACTTTTCTTAGTCATATTGTTTCAAGTAATGGTATTGAGGTAGATCCTAAGAAGACGGATGCGGTCAAGAGTTGGGCTAGACCTCTATCCCCTTCAGATATTAGAAGTTTCTTGGGTTTAGCTAGTTATTACAGAAGGTTTGTTGCAAGGTTTTCTTCCATTGCCTCTCCATTGACAGCTTTGACTCAAAAAAAGGCTAAGTTCATGTGGTCCGAAGCATGTGAGAAGATTTTTCAGGAATTGAAATATAGACTTACTTCCGCTCTGGTGTTAACTTTACCGGAAGGGACAAATGGTTTTGTTGTTTATTTTGATGCTTCAAGAATTGGTCTAGGGTGTGTTCTTATGCAAAATGGGAAGGTGATTACATATGCTTCACGTCAACTTAAGGTTCATGAGAAGAACTATCCAGCCCATGATCTTGAATTAGCGGTGGTGGTTTTTGCCTTAAAGATTTGGAGGAACTATTTGTATGTGTTCAGGTAAATGTTTTCACCGACCACGAGAGTTTGCAATATGTGTTTAATCAGAAATATCTAAGTCTCCACCAAAGAAGGTGGCTTGAGTTACTTAAGGATTATGATATGAGTGTTCTCTATCACCCCGGTAAGGCAAATATGGTGGCGGATGCTCTTAGCCGACTATCAATGGGTAGTGTTGCCCATATAGAAGATGGTAAAAGAGAACTGGCACGAGATGTACATAGATTAGCCCGATTAGGTGTTCGGTTGATGGACTCCACCAAAGGTGGTGTTGTGGTTCAAAATGGTTCAGAATCATCTTTTGTGACAGATGTGAAAGCCAAGAAATGTGTTGATCCGACCTTAGTAGAATTGAATGAAGCAGTACTTAGAAAGTCCGTTGAGCCTTTCTCCCAAGGGGGAGATGGTGTGCTTCGTTATCAAGGTTGTTTGTGTGTTCCCAATGTTGATGACTTAAGGGAACAAATTTTACCAGAAGCCCATAGTTCTCCATATTCCATTCACCCGGGAGCCACCAAGATGTACCGTGATTTGCGGGAGGTCTATTGGTGGAATGGGATGAAGGATATTGCGGAGTTTGTGGCTAAGTGTCCTAATTGTCAATAAATGAATATTGAACATCAGAAACCGGGAGGCTTATCCCAAGACATTAGTATTCCTACTTGGAAGTGGGAAGATTTGAATATGGATTCATAGTAGGCTTGCCTCGTAAATGACGACAATATGATTTAATTTGGGTTATAGTAGACCGAATGACGAAATCAACTCATTTCATTCCCGTCAAAGTTTGTTATTCATCGGAAGATTATGTTAAGTTGTATTTGAGGGAAATGGCAAGGTTAAATGGAGTGCCCTTGTCCATTATCTCCGATCTAGGTACTCAATTTACTTCACAGTTTTGGAAATCTTTCCAAAAGGGTTTTGGTACTTGTGATAAGCTTAGCACGGCTTTTCATCCACAAACCGATGGGCAAGAGGAGCGTACTATCCAAACTTTGGAAGATATGATGAGAGCATGTGTCATTGATTTTAAGTGTAATTGGGATGACCATTTTCCATTGATCGAGTTTGCTTATAATAATTACTACCATTTGAGTATTGGTATGGCTCCATTTGAGGCTCTTTATGGTAAGAGGTGTAGATCTCATATAAGTTGGTTTGAGGTGGGTGAAGTTGCATTGATAGAACCCGATTTAGTTCATGAGGATATGGAAAAAGTCCGACTTATTAAAGAAAGGTTGAGAATAGGACAAAGCCGACAAAAGTCCTATGCCGATTGTCATGACCCGAGCTTACACCGTGGACGTGACCGGTTTTCGAGAACCATTGCTGGTCCCCAAGAGTACCCTTATCCTGGCTGACTACAAGCGGATGACTAACTCAAGAATACAAAAGGTTAAAACTGCATTAAATTCAATAAACTCAAATACTCAATCTTTAAAATAATCTGAACAATACTCAATAAATAAACTCAGAGTTTATAAAAATAACTCAAAGAAGATACATACTGAAACTACTCAACTTTGTCTATCTATGAAGCCTCTACTATTACAGAAGGATACCGGGACAAGACCCACGGCATCTCAAAACTACTAACTGTAAGATAAAGGTGAAGTCCTCCAGACTATAAGAAGGCTCACCAAAGCTGACTGGAACTGCAAGTGGTATCAACGAAGCTTCTATTGATGACTATAAATATCTGTATCTGCATCATAAAAGATGCAGGCCAAATGGAGTCAGTACATGGAATGTACGAGCATGTAAGGGGAATTCTAAAGCATAAACATAAGCTTGAACTGATGGAAAATAAAAATACTTACCTCTTCTCAACTCACTCATCTCAACTCAACTCAACTCGACTAAACTCAACTCAAAGAAACATAGTTCAACTCAACTCAGAGAAAATAGGGATAAACTCTGTGAAACATAGTTCAACTCAATTCAGAGAAATAGGGCGCAACTGAACAATAAGATACTTAACTATGTGAAACATAGTTCAACACTGGATACTCAAGGATAAAGCAACAATAAAGGATGCAATATCTGGAAATTTTTAAAAAAATAGATAATAACTCAGTTGTATGCAAAAATACAATAATAACTCAATAGTATAAAAATATAATAATAACTCTTATTTGTATGTAAAGATACAAAATAACTATTTTTGGGAGATTCTCTAGCCGACAACCATCACTATGAGCTATGTGATGATACAACGTCTCGCCCACGCTGCCAGAACTATCCTATACCTTTCCGGGGTATATAACTCCTCAACTGAGTGGATCCACTTGTATATGCTTAAAAGTAATAAGGAATCATCTAAAAAGTATAACCCTTTCTACCCACGTTGGCTACATGGTTTATGGGGGTTGTGAGTTGTTAGAACTCTCCCCCATATCAGTGCTCAATACTACTTCCAAAATATAAGTTAGCTCATATGTTTTAAAGAAAACATTTCTTCTTCCTCATCTTTGAGATTATTACTCAAAAAGTTTCTCTTAAAAGAGATTATACTCAAAAACTCCTCATGAAATATTTTGAAAATTGTTGTTTCCTCTTTTCTTAAACCTAAAAACATTACTCTTGGAAATACTTAGTTCCCATATATCATTTTGAAAAATGAAACTTGACTCTCCTCCTCCTCATACTCATTTACTCAAGTTTTAAAACAAATTATATGTAATTGTAAAAGACTTCTCAAAATAGGGTTCATGCCGAATTATGGACGTGAACGACTCACTTTAAGGTTTTCAATAACCATATATAGAACTCAATACTTGAAACTCAATGAATCCAGAACTCAAGGACTCAATGATACTAATCATCTCATGAATGCTTGACTCATAGGGTTCATGCAGAATTTATGGGCATGAACTACTCAACTCAAGGACCTTCATGGGTAACATGTGGCAGTCCCATTATTAGGAATATAATCTCAAAGGATTAGGAACTCAATATTCAAGACTAAGAACTTGAAGATACTTCTCCTCTCAACGATACTCAAATTATGGAGTTCATGCGGAATTTATGGGCATGAACGACTCGACTCAAGGATCTCAATGATAATGTAGACTCATGAATACATTCTCCTCATTCTCATACTCACTTACTCGAGTCTTGAAACAATTTATAAGTAATTGCAGAAGACACCTTGAAAAGACTCAAAGGGACTTTCTCAAAATACTCGAAAGAACTCTCAAGACTTGACTCTTAACTCTACCTTGAATTTAAATTATAAATTCAAGGTTATGATTCATGTTATGAATGATTTCTAGATGTTTAGAAGTAGTTTAGAGTAGTTAGAATCAAAGGGGAGTAAGGGTATCCTTTGAAAGAACTCAAACGGATAAACGACGGAGAATGAGTTGGGGCAGGCGACCCTGGCGCATTGGTTGGGGAAGGACGCCAGCCCCTGTACTACAGAGCATCTCTGTTGGTCTAATTGTGGGGCGGCGCACTAGCCCTTGCCTAGAAAACCCCGACGAATTTCTTTCTCATTTTCTGACCCTAACTCACCTAGAATCGAATGGTTTCTTCCCCACTCACTTAGATTCGAATACCTAACATAAGTACATGATAATCTACTCAAAACAACCCTCAAATCACTAACTTTTATCTTAAGAACTCATCAAAATCCCAACAATCAAGATTACTAATGGAATTTCAAGAAAACTCATCAAGAAATCAAATCCTACAACTTTGAGAACAAAATTGCATTTAAAATAGCATGATTGGCGTGTGGGTGAACGAACCCAACACTATGGGAACTTACATACCTCTTAGGGATCAAACCCTTGGCGAAATTCCTCAACAAAACTTCAAGAACTTGATGAACGCCTTGAATCTTCCCTCCTTTCTCCTCTTTTCTCTTCTTGAACTCTTTTCTAAAATCCTAACGTAAATTTGGATTGTGAAAACTGAACCAAATATGTTTAGACCCCTAAATATTACCATAATTTGTTTTAAGCTGATGGGGTAAGGAAAAGAACAAAATACCCCTCACATTTTTGGGTAACTTTCCTTAAATGGACATACAGACTTCAAACGGGGATATCTCCCTCATACGAGCTTGAATTTTAGCAAACTTGGTGGCGTTGGAAAGAGGACTCAGATATCTTTCATTTGGTATCTTATGGGTCTCCTAACTCATCTTGTGCTAAAAGTTATGGTCGTTTGAAGTTGACCCAAAACTTAGAAGAACTTAGGAATGGCTTGAATGAACTCTCTTTTGTTGTTTTTGGAACTCATGGTGCTACATCTAGTGACCTTATCACTTAAGAAAATTTAAATTTTTCAGTAAAATCTCACTCACTACGAAGAATGGTTCGAGTCTTAGCTCAAAAGTTTTCTAGAGTGTTACATTATCTCCTCCTTGGGATCATTCGTCCTTGAATAACGACTGGACTGGGTATGGAACGGGGTTACTCTTACCATCTCCTCTGACTCATGAACTCTCTTACTAACACACAGGCTGAACTGATTCATAGCTAGAGTTTGGACCTTCTATAGCACCTAAATCAAGAACGATATTGTTGTGAACATAATCACATTCTCTTTGAAGTTACCTTATCTGAAACAAAGGAAGTCTAGGCATGAAGTAAGAATAGGAATAACATGCCTGGGGGTAATATGACTGCTAGCTGTTAAGCTTAGAAACACTCCTCAACTATACTCTTCATTCCTTATTATCATGCCTCATTGGCTGCAACTCATAGCTCCTACAAGGTTACATGACTACTCTTACCAAGGTCTGAGTCTAATGGCACGCTCTTACTATATTCAAGCTTAACCCAAATTCTAAGGTTCGGGTTCTATACTTCTCAATAGGGAATCCCATCCCAAGAATATTACTCTTTACCACCACATTTAATAAACATTGGGCTCATATCAAGAACGACCTAATGTTTAACAACACCACATTCAAGCTTAGTACTCTAACAACTCCATGGACTCCTACTAACCAGCGCCTTAAGAAGTTCTCATTCTCTCATCATCTCTGTCATTCCAACTAGAATTTCCCATATTACTACTCGAAACCAACTAAGGGCTCTCATTTAACTATTTCTCATAGTAAAACCTCATCCTCTTCTTCCTCCTTATTTATAACCTTAGATGGAATTATCACACCATCATTATCACAATAACATCATTAACCTTCTCCTTCTAACATTACTCCACTACTAAAAGGACCTCTGAAAAGATATCTCCCAGACTCTTTTGAACTCATTACTATCTTATTCTCAACAGTTGACTTGGTTTCTCGTCTTATCATCTCCCCTTTAGGTATAAAGCTGACACTTGAAAGCTATAGACCTATTCCATCATCTCTAAACTGGTCTACATCCCCTTTTCACAACTTAAGTACTATTTTCCCACCTATTATAGCTCATTACTTAATCAGTTCTATAACCTTCTGAACATCATGACCCTCTCAAACATATAATAAGCCTAGATTAGATCTATCACTTTATGAATACTCTGTTCTCTTATTCAACATATGTATTTAGTCTTCTCTAACACGATGGCACATCAACATCAACTCTATTTTGGTTAAAATATACTATATCTCATCATGACTAGTAACTATTCTTCTTCCTTCTATCCAGAAGTTTCTACAACATTATTATTCCTTATTTGACTCATAATAAACTCATCACTTATAACTGACTGGGTGCATGATTGCAATAACATAATCTGCCCCATCACTATCTCTTTTCCTTAGATTACTGAACCTCTGCATACTTTTCTCTTGACTTAAGGGCAGTCTTTACTACTACTGCTCATAATATCGTAATTCATACTATCTTTTAGGGTGAAAATACTACCCACGCTCAAAACATACTTCCTCGTAAGGATCTCAGCTGAAATAGGGCTTAGGGAAGAGAGTACAACTCACTTTTAGCTCAAACGCACGATTCATATGAATATAAGTGCATTTTCTCGAACTCAACACTTAACTCACTCATCAGCTTATCTCAAGCCCCTCTGTAGTCTCATGACTTCCTCAATATTTTTGCTAAGAGCAACTCATCGATAAAGGTCTGACTTTGCTTTTCAACAACCTCTAGTATGAGGGGTAGTCAAATGGATATGAGAACGCATGAGTTAGAATAAGTATCTATGACATAGCTCTATTGCACGATTAAGAGTATGAAAGAAGTGAGATAGTTCCTAAATGTTATAGCCTCCTAATTATAGATGTGGTGCGCTTCACACCAATAACTAGGATTCTAAGGACACGGCTTCATAGACAGCTAGGACTCTTGAACTCTGTGCTCTGATACCAAGTTTGTCACGACCCAAGCCTACAGCCTGGGTGTGATCGGTACTCGAGAACCATTGTTGGTCCCCAAATGAACCCTCATCCTGGCTGACTACAAGCAGAAGACTAACTCAAGCATACAAAAGCTTAAAACTGAATTAAATTCAATAAACTCAAATACTCAAACTTTAAAATAATCTGAACAATACTCAATAGATAAACTCAGAGTTTGTAAAAATAACTCAACGAAGATACATACTGAAAACTACTCAACTTTGTCTATTTATGAAGCCTGTACTATTACAGAAGGATATCGAGACAAGACCCATGGCATCTTAAAACTACTAACTGTAACATAAAGGTGAAGTCCTCCGGAATATAAGAAAGCTCACTAAAGCTGACTGGAACTGCAAGTGGTATCAACGAAGCTTCTGTTGATGACCCTAAATACATGTATCTGCATCATAAAATATGCAGGCCAAATGACATCAGTACATGGAATGTACGATCATGTAAGGGGAACTCTAAAGCATAAACATAAGCTTGAACTGATGGAAAAGAAACATACTTATCTCTTCTCAGCTCACTCATCTGGGATATAGGACACCTCAACTAAGTGAATCTACTAAGAAATAAGGAATCATCAAAAAAGTATGATCCTTTTTACCCACGTTGGATACATGGTTTATGGGGGTTGTGAGTTGTTAGAATTCTCCCCCATATCGGTACTCAATACTACTCTCAAAATATAACTTAGCTCATATGTTTTAAAGAAAACATTTCCTCTTCCTCATCTTTGAGATTATTACTCAAAAGGTTTCTCTTAAAAGAGATTATACTCAAAAACTCCTCATGAACTCTTTTGGAAATCGGTGTATCCTCTCTTCTTAAATGTAAAAACATTTACTCTTGGATTACTTAGTTCCCATATATCATTTTGAAAAATGTAACTTGACTCTCCTCCTCTTCATCCTCATTTACTCAAGTCTTAAAAAAGATTACATGTAATTGTAAAATACTTCTCAAAATAGGGTTCATGCCGAATTATGGACGTGAACAACTCAATTCAAGGTTTTCAATAACCATATATAGAACTCAATAATCGAAACTCAATGACTCCAGAACTCAATGAAACTACTCATCTCATGAATGCTCGACTCATAGGGTTCATGTGGAATTTATGGGCATGAACTACTCAACTCAAGGACCTTCATGGGTAACATGCGTCAGTCCCATGATTAGGAATATAATCTCAAAGGATTAGGAACTCAATACTCAAGACTTAGAACTTTCGGATACCACTCCTCTCAACGATACTCAAATTATGGAGTTCATGGGCATGAACGACTCGACTCAAGGATCTCAATGATAATGTAGACTCATGAATACATTCTCCTCATTCTCATATTCACTTACTCGAGTCTTGAAACAATTTATAAGTAATTGTAGAAGACTCCTTGAAAAGATTGAAAGGGACTTTCTCAAAATACTCGAAAGAACTCTCAATACTTGACTCTTAACTCTACCTTGAATTTGTTCATGTTATGAATGATTTCTAGATGTTTAGAAGTAGTTTAGAGTAGTTAGAATCAAAAGGGAGTAAAGGTACCCTTTGAAAGAACTCAAACGGCTAAACGACGGAGAACGAGTGGGGGCAGGCGACCCTGGCGCATTGGTTGGGGAAGAACCCCTGTACTACAGATCATCTCTGCTGGCGCAATAGTGGGGCGGCGCGCCAGCCCTTGCCCAAAAAACCCCGACAAATTTCTTTCTCGTTTTCTGACCCTAACTCGCCTAGAATCGAATGGTTTCTTTACCACTAACTTAAATTTAAATACCTAACATAAGTACACGATAATATGCTCAAAACAACCCTGAAATCACTAACTTTTATCTCAAGAACTCATCAAAATTCCAACAATCAAGATTACGAATGGAATTTCAAGAAAACTCATCAAGAATTCATATCCTACAACTCTGAGAATGAAATTACATTTAAAATAGCATGATTGGCATGTGGTTGAACGAACCCAACACTATGAGAACTCAGATACCTCTTAGGTATCAAACCTTTAGGGAAATTCTGTGACAAAACTTAAAGAACTTGACGAACGCCTTGAATCTTTCCTCCTTTCTCCTTTTTTCTCTTCTTGAACTATTTTCTAAAACCCTAGCGTAAATTAGGATTGTGAAAACTGAACCAAATCAGTTTAGACCCATAAATATTACCATAATTCGTTTTAAGCTGATGGGGTAAGGAAAAGACAAAAACACCACTCATATTTTCGGGTAACTTTCCTTAACAGGACAAACAGACTTTAAAAGGGCATATCTCCCTCATATGAGGTTGAATTTTAGCAAACTTGATGACGTTAGAAAGAGAACTCGGAGATCTTTCATTTAATATCTTATGGGTCTCCTAACTCATACTGTGCTAAATGTTGTGGTCGTTTGAAGTTGACTCAAAACATAGAAGAACTTAGGAATGGCTTAATGAACTCTCTTTAGTTCTTTTTGGAACTCAAGGTGCTACATCTAGTGAACTTATCACTTAAGAAAATTTAAATTTTTCGGTAAAATCTCTCTCACTATGAAGAATGGTTCGAGTCTTAGCTCAAATATTTTCTGGGGTGTTACACTGATATTAGAAGAAGAGATATTGAGTTTGATGTTCATGATTGGGTTTACTTAGAAATCTAACCCATAAAGAGTGTAATGAGGTTTGGTAAGAAAGGGAAGCTTAGTCCCCGTTATGTAGGCCCATATAAGATTTTGAGACGTGTTGGTAAAGTTGTTTATGAGCTTGAATTGCCTAATGATTTGGCATCGGTGCATCCGGTTTTCCATGTCTCTATTTTGAAAAAGTGTGTTGGAGATCCAACATCTATAGTTCCCTTAGAAGGCTTGGGAGTTAAGGAGAATTTTTCGTATGAGGAAGTTCCGGTTGAGATTTTAGACTGACAATTCAAGAAGTTGAGAAACAAGGAAGTTGCTTCCGTGAAAGTGTTGTGGAGGAATCATTTAGTTGAGGGTGCTACTTGGAAGGCCGAAGCCGATATGATGTCCTGATATCCTCATCTTTTTCCTTCTACTCCTATTCTAGCTTGAGGTAATGAGGTCCTCATGGTTCACTACTTGTTTTGGTGTCATGTGTTTTAGATATTCCCATGATTCCTCATTTTATGCATGTTCATGAAAAACTTGATTTTTTAAAGAAAATGAGTTTATATAATTTATTTTCCTCATGTTGATGTTCATTAAGTATGAGTTGCCTATAGACTTCATGAGATGAATTTTTGAACATGCTTTATCTTGGAGTTGATGTTTCCTCCTCGAATATATGCATTTAAGTATGACTTGCATATGAATTTCATGATATGATGATATGAGCATGCTTTTAGCTTGGAGATGGTAGTTCCTCCCTGAATATGAGTAATCTTATAAGTGCATGCATATTGGACTGCTAGGTCTAGTTCTTATCTTTCTTATGATGCTTTGAATATGTTTAGCTTGGAGTCGAAGTTCTTCCTTGGTTGTGTGTATTTAGATGAAATTGTATGCATGATGGGTTGCTATTTTAGAGTCCTTGCCATTTTGTGATGTCTTGAATCTCATTCGAGAACGAATGATCCCAAGGGGGATATAATGTAACACCTCAGATTCAAAAAAGGACAACATAGCAAGATTTCTGAGTTTCCAGGTGCCATCAACGGAGACCAACCACGGCCCGTGAAGTGGACCATGGACCGTAGGTCGGGTCCGTGGATGGGCACCCAAAAACTGTCTAGAAGTCATGGAACCACGACCTGGACTAACGGACCGTTGGTGGGTCCACGGTCCGTGTTAGAGGGTCTGTGGTCCAAGATCCCCAAAACATGGTTTCTGACCATGGTCGACGGACGTGCAGGATGGACCGTCGCTCAGACCACGGTCTGTCGATCAGGGTCCGTGGGTCGTGAGCTGGCATTTAATTTTAGGGGCGGTTGGGTCGTTACCTAATTAATCTAGCCTAATACTATGTCATTTTGCCTATGCCTAAGACACATATATAAGTGATTCTAACCCTCAAATTAGTTCATTCAACTCATTCTCCTAAAATTCTAAAGCAAGACCAAAGTTCTTCCTCTCCAAAATATTTCTCTCTCTAGAACTTGAAGAAGAAGAAGGGTTGAAGCTAGGGCTCAAGGTCAAGTCTCCATTATCCAATCATTTGTGGGTTGGATAGCAAGGTATGATATCTTTATTCATCCATGGAATCCTTGAATTCATGGAGCCCCCAAGTTCTCCAATAGAAAAGTAGAAATTCCGCAATTTGAACTAGGGTTTTCATTTAAATTGTGGTTCTTGATGAATATTGATTCCATTGATTGGATTATGATTGTTTATGCATGAATTGAGAGGATTACATGCTTTTAAGAATAATTTCCATATACCCATGCTTGACCCATGTTTCTAGGATGAAATTGATGTAAATGGATTTTAATCTATGAAAGAAGAATTTATGGGTTTATGTGTATTCTTATAGGATAAATAAGATACATTATGAATTTCTTTGAGATTGAAGCATATGTGATGATTACTATATGAATTCCTTTGAGAGTGAAGCATATGTTATGAATTGTTGATTATTGATGTAATTGTTGTGGAAGGGATGTTTCCCACATAAATTTCTTATGTATGAATGTGGAAGGCTTTCTCACATTGAATGATTCTAGGTTGAAAGGATTGCTCACCTAAAGTGAATCTAAGTTTAGGAATTATGAAAGTGATGAGGCTAGAGGCGATTACCCTTAAACTCAATCAGAAGAATATGAGACGATTACCCATATTCCTTAGAGTCGTACTAGAGGCGAATACCCATGTTATATGATAGAAAGACAAGAGGTGAGTACCCATGTCTCACGATGAAAAGGACTAGAGGCGACTACCCATGATCCTAAGCAAGTGGACTAGGGGCGACTACCCATGATCCCAAAGTCAGAAGGATAAAAGGCGATTACCCATTTTCCTTTATAGTAAGGCAAGAGGCGATTCCCCATGTCTTTAAAAGAGATAAGGTAGGATATGTTATGATAGGTGATGAGCTTCGATTGTTGCTTGAGTTTGCCTTCCATGATGAGTAAGACTAGTGGCGGATTACCCATGTCTTGAATAAGTATGAATTGAGGTTACTTCAAGAAGTACTCCTTATATGTGAAATGATCTATTATGTGCATTGATTATGCTTTATGACTCATGTTGTGTAACTCTTATGTTATGTTTTTGTAAGCTATCATATTTAGTACATTTTTGTACAAACGCATACTCTTGCTTATATTTCTTATCCAAATGTAGGGTCTGGCGTTCCCGACTATCATCCCCGTGGCTAGGTTCTATAGTAGAGGCAAGGTTGAAGATTGCTGAGTCCTCGTACTATTCAAAGATTTGGCCACTACTTTCTTATGTTCTTTTCATTTTATGTTTTGAACATTGTTGTATGGGCTGTGTCCCAAGATTATATTGTATTAGATGGTTTTTGAGACAAGTGTATTAGACTTCCGCTTCATTTTATAAAACTTTGGTTATGTTTGAAATGTTTTAAATCTTATCAATTTTTATTATCTTGACTATGAATGCTAAGTGGCTTATATGAGGCCTCTCAGGGTCTTGTATGACATGTTACATCCAGGGGGTACCCCTGGGTCTTGACAGTGTGTTCTTATGCAAATTAAGAAAGTTACTTCATATGCTTAACGGCAACCCAAAATTCATGAAAAGAACTATCCTACCCATGATTTGGAACTAGCGGTGGTTTTATTTGCCTTAAAAATATGGAGGCATTACTCTTATGGTGTCCATGTTGATGTCTTCATCGACCACAAGAGTTTGCAATATGTGTTCAATCAAAAGGATCTAAATTTTTGCCAAAGGAGGTGGCTCGATTTACTAAAGGATTACAAAATGAGTGTTCTCTATCACCCTGGTAAGGTGAATGTGGTGGCAGATGCTCTTAGTCAACTATCAATGGGTAGTGTTGCTCATGTTGAGGAAGATAAAAAATAGTTGGTTCATGATGTTCATAGATTTTCCCGGTTGGGTATTCAGTCGGTTGATTCTAATGAAGGTGGTGTTATTGTTCATAATGGTTCAAAATCATCCTTTATGTCAGATGTGAAATACAAGCAAGGTGTTGATCCAATTTTAGTTGAGTTAAAGGAAGTGGTACTTAAAAATTCTGTTGAGGCTTTCTCCCATGGGGGAGATGGTGTGTTTCGATATCAAGGTCGGTTGTGTGTTCTTAACGTCGATGACTTGAGAAAGAAAATATTATTAGAAGCCCATAGTTATCGATACTCCATTCACACGGAAGCCACTAAGATTTACTGTGACTTGCGGGAGGTCTATTGGTGGAACGAGATTAAAAATGATATTGTAGAATTTGTGGCTAAGTATCCTAATTGTCAACAAGTGAAAGTTGAGCATCAAAAGGTGGGAAGTTTATCCCAAAATATTAGTATTCCTACTTGGAAGTGGGAAGATTTTAATATGGACGTCATTGTTGGTATACCCCGTACCCAGAGATAACACGACTCAATTTGGGTTATAGTATATCGTATGACGAAATCGAATCATTTCATTCCCGTCAAGGTTTCTTATTCATCGGTATACTATGCTCAGTTGTATAAAAGTGAGATGGTTAGGTTGCATGGAGTGCCCCTATCAATTATCTCCGATCGTGGTACCCAATTTACTTCTCAATTTTGGAAATCTTTCCAAAAGGGTCTTGGTACTCGTGTTAATCCTAGTATGGCCTTTCATCCTCAAAATGATGGGTAAATGGAGCGTACTATACAAACATTTAAAGATATGTTGAGAGCTTGTGTGATTGACTTCAAGGGTAATTGGGATGCTTATTTGCCTTTGTTTGAGTTTGCTTATAATAATAGGTATCATTCAAGCATTGGTATGGCTCCATTTGAGGCTCTTTATGGTCGGAGGTGTAAATCTCCAATAGGTTGGTATGAAGTAGGTGAAGTTTCTTTGATAGGTCCCGAATTGGTACATGAGGCTATGGAAAAAGTTCAGCTTATTAGAGAAAGGTTTAAGACAGCTCAAAGTCGACAAAAGTCTGATGCCGATGTTAGAAGGAGAGATCTTAAATTTGATGTAGATGATTGGGTTTACTTGAAAATTTCACCCATAAAGGGTGTAATGAGGTTTGGAAAGAAAGAGAAGCTTAGTCCCCGTTATGTAGGCCCATATAAGATTGTGAGGCATATTGGTAAGGTTGCTTATGTACTTGATTTTCCTAATGACTTAGCATCGATTCATCCAGTTTTCCATGTCTCTTTATTGAAGAAATGTGTTGGTGATTCGACATCTGTTGTACCATTGGAGAGTCTTTGTATAAATGAGAGTCTTTCTTATGAAAAAGTTTCGGTTGTGATTTTGGACCGACAAGTTAAGAAATTGAGGTATAAGGAAGTTGAATCTGTAAAGGTCTTATGGAGGAATCAAAGAGTTGAGGGTGCTACTTGGGAGGCCGATGCCGATAGGATGTCCCATTATCCCCATCTCTTTCCCTCCGATCCTATTCAAGCTTGAGGTATTTAGCTCCTCATGGTTCATCCTTCTTGGTTTCATGAGTCTTAGTTGTCCTCATGTTTCCTCATGAATGCATACTAATGAAAAAATGATTTTTGAGAAAATGAGGTAACTTGATTGATTTCTTCATAATTATATGCATTTGAGTGTGAATTGCTTGTATGCCTTATGAAATGATGCTTCGAATATGATTTAGCTTGGAGTGATATTCGTGCTTGTTTATATGCTTTTGATGATGAAGTTTTATTCTTGTTGGGTTGTTAGACCTTTTCCCCTACCCTCCTTGTTTTGCCTTGAGTCCTGTTCAAGGATGAATGTTCCCAAGGGGGAGATATTGTAAAACCTCGAAATTTGGAAAAGGAAGAATAATTTTTTTTGGACTTTATTCTTGTTTTACGATCTCATTTACGGACCTTAGAAGCTTCTATGGGCCGTAGTTGAAAACTATAGGAAGAGGGAAAATAAATTTTTCAAAACAACTCCCAGTACCCTTTGTACGATTCACCAGGATGGTCCGTCAATCTATGTACGAGTTATATAGGTCTCGTAGGTGAGTTCCAAACTTAGTGAAATTTTAAAGGTTAAAGTTGGTTTCTACGGACCGTAGAATGACCTACGAATCATAGAAATGTTCCGTCAAAAGATAGGTGAAATCATGGTCCCAGTATGTGGTCTACAATTGACCTGTACGGAGGTCCAAACCATAGGTCGAGTTGGTAGTTATTTTTAAAGGGCTTTTGGGTCTTTTCCCTAATTGTGTTAAATGAAAACTATGCCATTTTATCTTCTACCCTAAGCCACTATATGACGTTTTAATTCCCTAATTTATCCATTTTGAACTCATTCTTCTAAATTCCCTAAACTTGACCGAATTCACTCCCTAAATTTTTTCAAGGCTAAGGAAGAAGAAGATCTAGAGTTCCATTTAAGTCTTCAATTTTCCATCATTTTGGGCTTAAAAGATCCAGGTATGTGTGTATTCAACCACGGTGTCCTTTCCTCCATGGGGTCCCCAAGGATTGCAACTTCCCAATTCAATTTCAAATGATTAAATTAGGGTTTGAATTCCATAAATGTGGGTTTCATCCGATTATGATTTATTATGGTTGATTAAGTCTTCCAATGCATTATTTGATTCTAATGTATGATATTTAGTTAAAATTACATTTACCATACCTAAATTATACTTTTCAACCATGATCCTATGATGAACCCATGAAATAGGAATTATGAATTTTTAAGATATGCATATTTTTATGAAATGATTATAAATGATTTGGGGATATTTTGAAAGGAAAGTACCAATGCTATTGTGAAATGATTTGTCACTTTCTATGATGATCATGATTGTGAAAGACATTTCTCAAAAATGAATTCACACTAATGAAAGGTTTTCTCATCTATATTGAATTATGTTTAAGGAGTCATTCTATGTTTTGATCTTGAAAATTGGGGATTGGTATTGATCATTGTCTTTCCTATGTTAAAATGATACTTAACTTTTATCTATTCCATGGAGATTTAGACTTAGCACCGATAGGGCTTTGAGGTGGAGGCTCAAATCGGATAGTCTCTAATAACAACCTCTAGTCCCAAACTACGTGCCCCCACAAGATTGTCTTAAATGACCTAAGTAGTGGATCCACTTTATCAAATGATGATATATACGGATTCTACCTTGGAAAGTAAATTCCCCTTATTTCGGTATAAGGGATATACCAGATTCCATGATGTAGCTCTCATGGTCTTATTGTTAGTTAAAGTTAATATCCCACAGAATGACTATGTTTTCTTTAAGCTTTTCTTATATCCATTATTTCAAATGCATTGACTATATCCTATGTTTTTTCATGTTTTACCTCTTCATGTTTAAAATTTCCAAATATTGATCATGTATACATGAATTGAACCATTTATACTATCATGTTCATGTTTATGCATATTACCTCATACTTAGTACATTCCATGTACTAATGAATACTTGTGCCTACATTATTTTATGAATGTAGGATCTGACATTCCTACCTCTCATACTTGTGGCTACTTGGTTTCATTGATCTTGAAGATTTTGTGAGTCCTCATGTTCCGAGGACCGACATACTTTTATTGCTTTTGTGTGTTTCAGTTTCAGACTTTGTATATGATGTATGAATTATGTCTCAATCACTTTCCTTATGATATATTAGATGCCTATTGAGACTTATATTAGACTTCCACTTTTGTCAAACTCTTTATGTTTTAATTCTATATCTTTTGAACTCTTTATTTCTATAATCTTATTTTATGTATGCTAAGTGGCTTGTGTAGAGCCTCTCGGGGTCTTATACGTCATGTCACGCCTAAGATGTACTTTGGGTCATGACATTTAGTTTGTCTTAGGAAGATGCTAGACAAATGTTATATTTGTTTGCATTAAAAAGACAGACAAATGTGCACTTCATTTGCTAGGGTACTAACTTCAAATAGATTTATGCATAAATTGTCTTCTTATAACTGCAAGTATATGTATTCAGCAAGGGCCCTTTAAGCATTTTATTTTGTAAACGTTATGGAACATAACTCTTGCTTGGTTTAGGCTTATATATGTTAAAAAATTAAATTCTAATCATCAATTATTTACTAGAAAGTGAATTACTCTTTTGCAACTTTGTGAATAATTATAAGACATGATGGAAGAAGAGAGAGAAACTCTACCTTCACACTAAAATAAAAACTTGAACCATGAATCAATGCCATGAAGACCTAAATCCACTAGCTCCGCTAGGTAAAAGAGGATTAAAATTAACCTAGGACTGAGGGACCAGAAGTGAATGTTTTTCAAAACATACTAAGTTCTCCATATCCCCTTCTAGATGGAATCACCTAACAAGGACCAAATCACTGTAAAAAATATGCTCGTGGATGAGTAACACTCAAGCCTTAATAAACATGAACGATAAAAAGATAAGAAACTACCACAAGAGGATGAAGAAGTTTGCCACATATTATTAATTACTATTCATTGAAGAAAAAAGAAGAGTTTATAAACCATGGACATATTCCATTCAGGGGTCGTTTGGTACAAAGATTAATAACGCAGGGATTAGTAATGCAGGGGTTAGTAGTACAGGGATTGGTAATTCATGATTTATTTTTATCAAGTATTTGGTTCATTGTTTAACAACTCATCTTGTGTTTGGATTAAAACTCTATAAAATCTTAATTCCAATTATACCCTTGAATTATTATGTAATTGGGTCAATGTAGAAAATTACCGGATAATATTATTTTTATATGGCCTTCTAAGTAGCTAGGAGAAGAACAATTTTGTTGTCATGTTTGCTATTTTTTCACTTGAATTATTTGAGGATAAATAATTTTCATCTTAATAAAATGATCACTAAAAAAATGCTAATTTTCAATATAAAAAAGATAAAACATCTACTTATAAAATCGAAAGGCGGTAAACAATGGTAAAATTAAATACATCATCTTCATTTACACATAAAACTTGTAAGTTGTAGTTTTAATCTGTATGTAATTTTATAAATTGTTCAAAAATATAAATAATGAAAAATCCACCCACCCACCCACACACACACACACACACACTTAATTAGGATCAGAAATGTCATAAATTTACCTTCTTAATTAGTAAATATTAAACAACTCAAATTTCAAATATTGTATTGATTTGTTTTAAATTTATTTAGTAACAAACAACACTCTTAAATAATTTGTAAGCTAATTTATTTGAATTAATTAACTAGAACAAATATAAAACATAAAACATAAAATCAAGAAAATAATTTAAATGATTTGAGAGATATTTTTGTCTTTACATAGACTTATCCCATGGTATTAAATCTTATTTATTACTAGTACCTCCAAATAGAAAGTATTAGTAATACATCCTATAATACCATGACGATTAGTTATACATAGGCCGAAATTCCTACCGAACATAGTACTAAATAATATCATACATAATATATGGACTATCTCTTCTTATACCTCCTACCAAACGAACCTTAAAAGGAATAAAGAATAACCTCAACTATCTATAACAGATATTGACTATGTTGTGGAGAGTGACTGAAAAAGACCGTCAAGTTGTGTAGTTAGAGAAAACTGGAACTCCAACAGCCTTGGCGAGTCTACTCCTAAGTTGGAGCAAGAAGAAAGGGATTGGGCGCATCTTAACTAATTTAGCTCACAACTATTATATAACAAAGTTTTATAAAGAGGAAAACTTGCGGCGAATTCTACAATAAGGACCTTGATTCATCAACAGATACATTTTATATGTCAAAAGGTGGCATTCAACTTTTTTTGCCTCTGAAGCAAGAGAGAACCTCCACCTTACCTATTCCAATAATTTCACCTTTCTTCCAATTTAGAAAGGCTACACTGCCCCCCTTAGAAATTAGTAGGTGTTTGTTTGATTTGTAATCCAAGGAAGACATTATGTTCGTCCATCATGCTCATCAATCATATTTCCACATCACCTTTTTTATTTTCTTTCTTTTGATTACTAAATACATTAGTTATAAAAAAAATAAAGGAAAATATAATAATAAAAAAGGAGAAAATGAAAATGAAAATGAACATCCAATAACTCCATATATGATTGTTAGTTATAGATTGATATAAGAATTAGGTAGAAAGGAGTTAAGGAGACATGTAATTTAAGTGAGTATACAAAAGGATGGAGGTTTTATATAACTCATGAGATTTAATTAGATGTATTTTTTTAAATGCTCAAAAAAATTGATTAATGAAAATAATAAAGTAAAAAATTTTTAAAAAAAAGATATAAAAGATAAATAATTTTTGAGACCATAGAGATGTCACATCACCTTGTTTATATCTAGCTTTATTATGTATATAGTTTCTTGTAGTTTTCCCTCCTTATGAGGGTAAAAATGAAGATAAATTTCTTCTACCATATATGTATCAATGTGTTGAATTTCTTTCTAATTAAATCTTTGACTCCTATTTTTATTAGAAGAGTTTGTTAAATACAATAATATATACCTAAATCAAGTGAAATATTCTCAAGGACACTTTCATTGACACACCACAAACCGTAAGGAATTTTTTATAGGTATCGAGATGAAATATTTTTCGTAATATTTCCATTAGGGAACAATTCTATAATTCTTGGAAATATTTCCTTAAATGAGCTCATTTAATATTGACACACACTCATTATTCAAAGTAAATGTGTTGGGAGATACAGACCAATAAAATCTATCTGAAGGTTATATATAGCACCATGAGAACTACAAAGTGTCATGCATATATTCCAGTTTGGCCACAAATTATAAAGTTGAAATTTGAAAATTCGAGTTTATAAAGTTTTCATATTTTGAAATTTGAATTTATGTTTGAACATACATTTTACTTGGAAACAAATTGAATTTTTGTGAGTGAAAGTGAAAATTCTCTCAAAAAGTGATCTAAACCAAGTTTTGGAACTTGAATTTTTTTCCAAATTTATGGTCAAATAGTAAATTTAATTTCATCATTGAATTTATTAGAAAAACATCTTAAGTCTACCTCTTTTGTCTCGTGAGTCACGATCACATAATTAGTTGGTCCAATAAAAACTTTATTTTGTGCCTAAACATGGTGTAGTTGTATATTGGTGTCTCGTAAGTTCTTTTGTATCACCCCGGATTCTAAAAAGGTAAATTTCCCATTTCCAGGAGTTTCCGGTGTCAACTCATGCCGGCCACCCACGGCCTGTGGATAGGAGCACGGACCGTAGGTGTGGTCCATGGTTGACACCTTGACACTGTCCAAAAAGGTTCTGAACAAAGGGCGGACCAACGGACCGTTGGTGGAACCACGGTCCGTGGTCCAAGACCCTCAAACTAGAGTTTCTGACAACCATCGACGGCCGTGCAGGAATGTCCGTCGTCCTGACCACGGTCCGTCGGCAGTGGACGTGGGTCATGCCTGGCAGTTAAGTTTTAGGGGTAGTTGGGTCTTTTCCTAATTAATTAACTCTTATACTACGTCGTTTTCACTAAGACCCCTATATAAGCATTTTAACCCCCAAATTCAACCCATTCAACTCATTCTTCCAAACTCACAAAAGAAGATCAATTCTCCACCCAAAATATTTCTCTCTAGAAACTTGAAGAAGAAGAAGGATTCAACCTAGGGTTTGAAGGCAAGCCTCCATTCTCACCATTGAAGATAAGCATTTGGATTTGAGGTATGATAGTTTTCATCCATGGATTCCTTCCACTCATGGAGTTTCCAAATTCCTCTATTTTCAAAGTTAGAAATGCCCAATTGAGTTAGGGTTTCCTTCAATTGTCATGGGTTCTCTTGATTATTGATTTAGATGATTGGGTTATGATCTCTTAATGCATGAATTGATGAAATACTATGATTTTATGATCATTTCCCATATGGACCCATGAAATCCCTATGTTTTCAAGTTATGGATCATATGATGTGGGATTTTGATTATAAAGGAAGTATTTTATGAAATTAAGCATGTATTGCTAGCTTTATAGGAATTTATGATAAAATCCATATCTAACCTATCTTTTCTAAAGGTTGATGATTGAAAGTGGGTTTGGAGCCTTGAAAGGTATATTATGAGAGTATGCATGTTCTTATGAAATCTATGCAAATATTTTAAGGATGCTTTGAGAGTAAAGTATGAATGATGATGTTTTTGTTGTGTTGTTGAAAGGATTTTTCTGATAAACACATGAAAGAAAGATGTGAAAGGTTTTCTCACATAGTAAAGGATTCTAAGGTTGAAAGGTTTTGTCACCTAATTGAATCAACGATTAAGAGTTATCCTAATAAACCTAGCTTGGATTGGTTATAGAAAGATACATTTCCATTAATGATGACTTAGATTGGATTGACAAGATGACATGCCTTTTCATGGATAATAAGAACAAGAAGAAATGACTATTCCGTTGGACTTATGCTTAGCACCGAGAGAATATTGAGATGGAAGCTCTCTTGTTAGTAGAGGCCGAGTTTCTAGAAGCAATCTCCTTATCCCTTACCTATGTTCCCCCATAGGATGATTTTCTAGATATACATTAGCTAGTGGATCCACTTAAGTTAGAAGGTAAGGTCCTTACCTTGGCAAGTAGGACAACCCTTTCGATGTGGGAGACACCGTGGGATCATGTTATAGCTCACATGGTCTCTATGTCGGTTAAGGCTAATTCCCCACATTAATAATGAACTAAGGTTACTTCAAGAAGTATCTCATATGAGTTCAAAGGTTTTAATGATGTTAGCCTGCATTGGCCATGTTTTATGACTTATGTTTTCTAACCCTTTTATATCATGATTTTATCTTGGTCAAATGTCCCTTTTAGCATGATTTAAATGTTTAATGCATAGCTATCATACTTGGTACATTATTTTGTACTAACGCATACTCTTGCCTACATTTTCCCAAATGTAGGGTCCGACAGTCAAGTTTCTCAGTTTCATGGCTAGTGGTCGATATTGAGATTTCCGAGCTTTGGTGAGTCCTCATGCTTCGAGGATGGATTTTCATTGTTATAGTTTTTTTCATGTATTTCACTTTTGTACATGATGTATGGGCTAGACCTAATTTCATTATATTGTACTAGATGGCTATATTGAGACAAGTGTTTTAGACTTCCACTTTTCCTTATAAAAACTATTGAACTTAGACTATTATTTTACTCTTATTGTTCTATTTCTTATGTTATGAAAGCTAAGTGGCTTGTATGGGATCCTTCGGGGTTCTATACGCCATGTTACATCTAGGGGTACCCCTGAGTCATGAAAAACTCTGTAATCAGAGCACAAGGTTTAGAATGGTCCTAGGATGTCTCATAAGCCACCTCGAGTAAAGTCTTGTTCATAAGTGTGAAGCGCACCATATTTATGAATGAGAGGATACAAGATGTTTAGGAAACTCCACTTCTATCATTACTCTTAAGTCATGCGATAGATTTTAACTCTATAAGGTCTCTCTCCTAATCCTTATATGATGCTCTACAGGATATGGATACTTGAAGAGCTTATGCTAGAAGGAATGTGAGAGAGAATGAGGAACAAAAAGCTCCTCCCTAAGCTCCTCAAGTTACGGTCGATCCTTTGGCTGAACAAGTCACTAATGCGGAGTTTAGGGCTGCTTTTCAAGTGTTGGCTCAAGCTGTGACGGCCCAAGCCAATAGGGAGGTTGCCGTTCCCGTGAACCCAAATATTGGTATGGCGGCTTCCAGAGTGAGGGACTTCACTAGGATGAATCCTCCGGAGTTTCATGGTTCTCAAGTTGAGGAAGATCCTTAAGAGTTCATTGATGAGGTCTATAAGGCCTTGATGATCATGGGAGTGACGCCGATGGAAAAGGCAGAGTTGGCGGCTTATCAACTAAAAGGTGTTGCTCAAACTAAGTTCAACCAATGGAAACAAGGGAGACCGGAAGATGTGGGTCCTCTTTATTGGGTGAGGTTAAGGCCGCTTTTCTTGATAGGTTCTTTTCCCTTGAGATGAGGGAAGTCAAAGTTCTTGAGTTCATTAACCTTCGACAAGGGAGTATGAGTGTGAGGGAATATGCTCTAAAATTTACTCAATTGTCTAGGTATGCTCCAACGATGGTTGCCGATTCAAGGGCAAGAATGAGTAAGTTCGTTTTAGGTGTGTCCAAAATGGTTGTTAAACAGTGCCATACCACCATTCTAATTAATGACATGGTCATGTCTCGTCTCATGGTTCATGCACAAGAGATTGAGGAGGAGAAACTCAAGGAAAAGTCTAGAGAGGTGAAGAGGGCTAAGACCGGTGATGGTAATTTTTCTCATGCAAGGTCCGATGGACATGGTCGTTCTAGATTTTGACAAAGGTTTTCCGGTTAAGGTTCCTCTAATGCTCCTTCTAAGTTAAAAAAAGATAGGGTGTCTAACCCTAAGACTCAAAGAGGGAATGGTAGTGGATCTTCATTGCCCATGTCTACTTGTATTAGGTGCGAAAGGAAGCACGAGGGTAAGTGCCTAGCTGGTAGGGATGGTTGCTTCGGTTTTGGTAAGAGTGGTCATAAAATGAGGGATTGCCCGATGCTTATGGCTAAAGGAAGAGAGGGAAAGCAAGCTCCTCCTAGTGGTTCGGATCCCAATGCTCCTAAGAAAAACTGATTCTATTCACTTCAGACTCGTGGTGAATAAGAGAGTTCTCCCGATGTGGTTACCGGTACGTTTAATGTTTTCCAACTTGATGTATATGTTTTACTTGATCCTGGTTCTACCTTGTCTTTTGTGACGCCATATGTGGCTATGAGGTTTGATGTGCTTCCCGATGTGTTGTTAGATCCTTTTTCTATCTCTACTCCTGTTGGTGATTCTATTGTGGCTAATAGGGTCTATAGAAAGTGTCCCATAGTGTTTCTCTTGTTGACTTGGTAGAGCTTGATATGCTAGACTTTGATGTGATTCTTGGTATGGATTGGTTACACTCATGTTATGCCTCTATTGATTGTAGAACTCCTGTAGTCAAGTTTTCATTTTCGAATGAGCCTGTCCTAGAGTGGAAGGGGGGAAATTCTATGCCTAAGGGTCAGTTTGTCTCTTGTCTTCAAGCTAGGATTTCTAAGGGTTGCATTTACCATCTAGTTAGGGTGAGGGATGTAGATTACGAAACCCCTACTCTTGAGTCGGTCCCCATTGTAAATGAGTTTCCAAAAGTATTCCCAGATAACTTACCCGGTATTCCAACCGAAAGAGAAATAGACTTCGGTATTGACCTTCTCCCAGATACGCAACCTATTTCTATTCCTCCTTACCGTTTGGACCCGACAGAATTAAAGGATTTGAAAGAACAATTGAAAGACTTGTTGGATAAGGGTTTCATCCGACCGAGTATCTCTCTATGGGGTGCTCCAGTTTTGTTCGTGAGAAAGAAGGATGGTTCTCTTGGTATGTTTATTGACTATCGTCAGTTGAACAAGGTAACTATTAAAAATAAGTATCCGCTTCCAAGAACTGATGATTTATTTGACCAACTTCAAGGGGCAAGTTATTTCTCTAAGATTGACCATAGATTGGGTTATCACCAATTGAGGGTGAAAGAGGATGATATTCCGAAGACGGCTTTTCGAACTCGGTATGGTCAATATGTGTTTTTGGTAATGTCGTTTTTATTTACTAATGCTCCGGCGGTGTTTATGGATTTGATGAATAGGGTGTTTAGAAAATACCTTGACATGTTTGTGATTGTGTTCATTGATGATTAATTGATTTATTCGAGAAGTTAGAATGAGCATATTGATCCTTTGAGGATCGTGTTGCAAGTTCTTCAGGACCAACAACTCTTTGAAAATTTTAGCAAATGTGAGTTTTGGCTGAGATCCGTAGCTTTCCTTGGCCATATTATTTCAAATGAGGGTATTGAGGTAGATCCTAAGAAGACGGATGCGGTCAAGAGTTTGCCTAGACCTCTAACTCCTTCAGATATTAGAAGTTTCTTAGGTTTAGCCGGTTATTATAGAAGGTTTGTTGAGGGATTCTCCTCAATTGCCTCTCCTTTGACGGCTTTGACTCAAAAGAAGGCCAAGTTCATATGGTCCGAAACATGTGAGAAAAGTTTCCAAGAGTTGAAAGATAGACATACTTCCGCTCTGGTGTTAACTCTACCGGAAAGGACAGATGGCTTTATGGTTTATTGTGATGCCTCAAGAATTGGGTTAGGTTGTGTGCATATACAAAATGGAAAAGTGATTGCCTATGCCTCAAGGCAACTTAAAATTCATGAGAAGAATTATCCTACCCATGATCTTGAACTAGCGGCGATTGTTTTTGCCTTAAAGATTTGGAGGCATTATTTGTATGGTGTGCATGTAGATGTATTTACCCACCACAAGAGTTTGTAATATGTGTTTAATCAGAAAGATCTAAATCTTCACCAAAGAAGGTGGCTTGATTTATTGAAAGATTATGACATGAGTGTTCTCTATCAACCCGGAAAGGAAAATGTGGTGACAGATGCTCTTAGTCAGTTGTCTATGGGAAGTGTTGCTCACATTGAAGAAGAAAAGAAAGAGTTAGTTCGAGATGTTCATAGATTGGGATTATTGGGTGTTCGGTTGGTGGACTATACCAAGGGTGGTGTTATGGTCCACAACGGTCCAGAATCATCTTTAGTGGCGGATGTGAAATCTAAGCAAGGTCTTGATCCAATTTTGGTCGACTTAAAAGAAGCGGTGCTTAAGAAATCCTTTGAGGCTTTCTCCCAAGGGGGAGATGGAGTACTTAGATATCAAGGTTATTTGTGTGTTTCGAATGTTGATAACTTGAGGGAACACATCTTCTCAGAAGCACATAGTTCGCGGTATTCAATTTACCTGGGAGCCACCAAGATGTACCGTGATTTACGGGAAGTATATTGGTGGAATGGAATGAAGAACGATATTACAGAATTTGTGACTAAGTGTCCTAGTTATCAACAAGTGAAAGTTGAGCATCAGAAACCGGGAGGTTTATCCCAAGATATTAGCATTTCTACTTGGAAGTGGGAATATTTGAACATGGATTTTATTGTTGGTTTGCCTTGCACCCGGCGACAACATGACTCGATTTGTGTTATAGTAGATCGGATGACTAAATCAGCTCATTTTCTTCCCGTCAAGGTTTCCTATTCGGCGGAGGACTATGCCAAGTTGTACTTGAGAGAAATGGTAAAGTTGCATGGAGTGCCTTGGTCCATTCTTTCCAATCGTGGTACCCAATTCACTTCACAGTGTTGGAAGTCTTTCCAAAAGGGTCTTGGTACTCGGGTTAAGCTTAATTCAAAGGGTCTTGGTACTCGGGTTAAGCTTAATTCAACCTTTCATCCCCAAAGCGATGGCCAAGCGTAGCATATTATCCAAACTTTGGAAAATATGTTGATAGCTTGTGTGATTGATTTTAAGGGGAATTGGATGACCATTTGCCATTTATTGAGTTTGCATAGAACAATAGCTATGACTCGAGTATTGGTATGGCTCCATTTGAGGCATTTTATGGTAGGAGGTGTAGATCTCCTATAGGTTGGTTTGAGGTGGGTGAAGTTGCCCTAATAGGTCCCGAGTTGGTACATGATTCCATAGAAAAAGTTTGACTTATTAGAGAAAGGTTGAAAATGGCTCAAAGTCGACAAAAGTCATATGTCGATGTGAGAAGAAGAGATCTTGAGTTTGATGTTCATGATTGGGTTTACTTCAAAATTTCAACCATGAAGGGTGTCATGAGGTTTGGTAAGAAAGGGAAGCTTAGTCCCCGTTACATAGGCCTATATCAAATTTTGAGACGTGTTGGTAAGGCTGCTTATGAGCTATATTTGCCAACTGAGTTGTCATCGGTGCATCCAGTTTTCCATGTCTCTATGTTGAAGAAATATATTGGTGATCCGACATCTATAATTTCCTTAAAAGGTTTGGGAGTTGATGAAAATCTTTCTTATGAGGAAGTTTTGGTTGAGATTCTAGATCGGCAAGTCAAGAAGTTGAGAAATAAAGAAGTAGCTTCCGTGAAAGTGTTGTGGAGGAATCACTTAGTTGAGGGTGCTACTTGGGAGGCCGAGGATGATATGATATCTCGATATCCTCATCTATTTCCTTCTACTCCTACTCTAGCTTGAGGAAATGAGTTCCTCATGGTTTGTTCTTTGTTTTGGAGTCACGTGTTTTTGTGTGTTTCAATGATTTCCTTACTATGCATGCTTTATGAAAAGTTCAAGTTTTGAGAAAATGAGTTTGCTTAATTGACTCTTACATTTTTATGTGCATATGAGTATGATTTGCATGTTGACTACTTGAACTGATGTTATGAGCATGCCTTTAGCTTGGAGTTGATGTTTCCTCCTCGGATATATGCATTTGAGTATGTTGTTAGCTTGGAGTTGATGTTTCCTCCTTGGATGTTAGCTTGGAGTTGATGTTTCCTCCTTGCATATGTGAATTGCATGCATGATGGCCTGTTAGATTTGGTTTCACCCCTCTTATGATGTTTTGATAACGTCTTACCTTGGAGTTATAGTTATTTCTTGGTTGTATGCATTGCATTGAAGGCTGGGTTGTTAGTTCCTCTCCTACTCTTTTCGTACTAGCTTGAATCTCATTCGAGGATGAATGGTCCCAAGGGGGAGATATTGTAACACCCCGGATTCGAAAAAGGTAAATTTCCCATTTCCAGGAGTTGCAGGTGTCAACCGACGCTGGCCACCCACGGCATGTGGATGGGACCACGGACCGTAGGTGTGGACCGTGGTTGACACCTTGACACTGTCCAAAAAGGGTCAGAGCCACGGCCGGACCAACGGACCGTTGATGGAACCACGGTCCGTGGTTGATGCCCGTGGTCCAAGACCCTCAAACTAGAGTTTTTGACCACCATCGACGGCCGTGCAGGACGGTCCGTCGTCTAGACCACGGTCCATCGGCAGTGGCCATGGGTCATGCCTGGCAGTTAAGTTTCAGGGGTAGTTGGGTCTTTCCCTAATTAATTAACTCCTATACTACGTCGTTTTCCTTTACCATGACCCGTAAATAAGTATTTTAACCCCCAAATTCAACCGATTCAAGTCATTCTTCCAAACTCACAAAAGAAGATCAATTCTCCTCCCCAAAATATTTCTCCCTCTAGAAACTTGAAGAAGAAGAAGGATTCAACCTAGACTTTCAAGGCAAGCCTCCATTGTCACCATTAAAAATAATCATTTGGCTTTGAGGTATGATAGTTTTCATCCTTGGATTCCTTCCATTCATGGAGTTCTCAAATTCTTCTATTTTGAAAGTTAGAAATACCCAATTGAGTTAGGGTTTTCTTCAATTGTCATGGGTTCTCTTGATTATTGATTTAGATGATTGAGTTATGATCTCTTATGCATGAATTGATGAAATACTATGGTTTTATGATGATTTCCCCTATGAACCCATGTAATCCCTATGTTTTCAAGTTTTGGATCATATGATGTGGAATTTTGATTATAAAGGAAGAGTTTTATGAAATTAAGCTTGTATTGCTAGCTTTATAGGAATTTATGATGAAATCCATATCTAACCTATATTTTCTAAAGGTTGATGATTGAACGTGGGTTTTGAACCTTGAAAGGTATATTATGAGATTATGCATGTTCTTATGAAATCTATGCAAATATTTTAAGGATGCTTTGAGAGTAAAGTATCAATGATGATGTTGTTGTTGTGTTGTTGAAAGGATTTTTCTCATAAACACATGAAAGCAAGATGTGGAAGGTTTTCTCACATAGTAAAGGATTCTAAGGTTGTTTTCTCACCTAATTGAATCAAAAATTAAGAGCTATCCTAATGAACCTAGCTTGGATTGTTTATTGAAAGATACCTTTCCATGGATGATGACTTAGCTTGGATTGGCAAGATCACATGCCTTTCCATGGATAATAAGAACAAGAAGAAATGACTATTCTGTGGGATTTATGCTTAGCACCGAGAAGATATTGAGATGGAAGCTCTCCCGTTAGTAGAGGCCGGGTTTCTAGAAGCAATCTCCTTATCCCTTACCTATGTGCCCCCATAGGATGATTGTCTAGATTTACATTAGCTAGTGAATCCACCTAAGCTAGAAGTTATGGTCCTTACCTTGGAAAGTAGGACAACCCTTTTCATTGTGGGAGACACCGGGGAATCATGTTATAGCTCACATGATTTCTATGTAGGTTGAGACTAATTACCCACAATAATAATGAACTGAGGTTACTTCAAGAAGTATCTCATATGAGTTCAAAGGTTTTAATGATGTTAGCTTGCATTGACCATATTTTATGACTTATATTTTCTAACCCTTTTATATCATGATTTTAGCTTGGTCAATTGCATGTCATGAAATGAAATATGATTTAAATATTTTATGCATAGCTATCATACTTGGTACATTGTTTAGTACTAACGCATACTCTTGCCTTCATTTTCCCAAATGTAGGGTTCGACAATCAGGTTTCTCAGTTTCGTGGCTAGTGATCGATATCGAGATTTTCGAGCTGTGGTGAGTCCTCATGCTTCGAGGACGGACTTTCATTGTTATATTTTCTTTCATGTATTTCACTTTTGGACATGATGTATGGGCTAGGCCAAATTTCATTCCATTGTACTAGATGGCTATATTGAGACAAGTGTTTTAGACTTCCTCTTTTCTTTATAAAAACTATTGGACTTGGACTATTGTTTTACTCTATTTCTTATGTTATGAAAGCCAAGTGGCTTGTATGAGATCCTTCGGGGTTATATACGCCATGCTATATCTAGGGGTACCCCTGAGTCGTGACATCTTTAATAAATCCCATCTTCTTTGTTTAATTTCTCTTTTCAATCTTAGATTCACAGACGGATTCCCAACTCTATGCTAGTGCAACTCTACTTTCCCTCCTTGTTAATTGTGGGTTTAAATCAAACAATGAGTAGTTTAAATCAATTAAAATTTCTAAAATCCATTGTAAGAAGAAATTTATATGTGTTTCTATGTGTACGATTCATTGCGCAATCCACAAAATAAGGAAGCTGTGCAGCAATCTGTACCACCCTTTGTTTTCTTATTCCCATTTTTGTTGATTGAAGTTGATTTCTATAAGAAAAGAGATGACATTGAATTGGTGGATTGTCTGCACAAGGGTATTCAGTTAGCTGATGCATTTGATGTTGTATTGGTTGAAAATCAGCCAACACAAAAAAAACACGTATATTTTTATGTTTTATTATGTAGTCTGATCATTATTTGTTATTTTCCTTATCAACTAAATTATGTTTTTATTTTGTACAATGATTGTGGTATTTTTGTTGCATGTTTTTTTTGAGTATTTCATTGAGAATCTTTCAATCCCTGTTGATGATTTTGATGAGAATTACATGCAATCAAGATATGGTATACTATTGTGGTATTATAGTCGGTAGAAGCAACTGAATGGGGAATCAAGTAATTCTGAAAATCCTAGCCGGTGGCCGAAAAAAACATGTGGAAGAAAATGTAAGACCTAATATTCTTACCTTTGTGTTGCATTTTATTTTGAATATATAGTTTTTTTTCAAAATAGTTATTTACAAATGATGTGCATTGGAGGATATGTATTTTTGGGTATCAAAAGTATGGAGTATTTTGCTTATGTTGTTTGATTTTTTTTAGTTTGAATTTTTTTGTGTGTTTAGAATTACATGGTTTTTAAAATTGAAAGTTGTATCTTTATTGAAAATCATTGGAATATATATATATATATACTCTGATGGTATCAAAAAATAATTGAGCAGCGTTTTCTACTATAGTATTTTTTTTATTCTTGATATCATCATAATAATATATATATACTTTGGTAGTATCAATAAACAATTGAGCAGCATTGTTTCGTCGTTCATATCATCATAGTATATATACTTTCAAAGTACCAAGCAATAATTGAACAATCTTTTTACTAATAGACTTTGTTTTCTATTTGATACCATTACAATATATATATACACTATGGTTGTATCACTGAGTTATGTTTGAGTCTCGTACTAAGCAAACTTAAATATATATACACTGTCATTTAAATAAGATCATAAACATTTAATAACAATTTTTTCATTGAATGTTTGTTTCTATCCTAAGTATTTTTATAACAATATTTTCATCATCTAACATCCTATGGAGACATTGATCAGGTTTTGTAAATATAATTAATGGGCACATCTAAATATTGAAAAACTCTTCAGTCACCCCTATTTACATTTGGCATCTATTGAGTATATATTTAGATGTACCATTCATTAATTTTCTTGAATGTGAACAAGAAAAACTTGTGAGTTTCTCCAAATAAGAAAGTAATTAATCAATGAACACATTATAGTTGTCACATTAAAAGTTAATTAACTGGTAACCAGTAGTACCCTTACTCTGGCAACCGACCTACTCGATTATAGGGCTATGCGTGCCTTCTAAACGTTCTCTCTTCCTCCGTACTTTTTCGTTTAGAAAAGTTACAATTTTTGGGAAAAGTCACAACTTTTCATCTTCCATTCAAGCTTTTAAAACCCAAGCATAACTCAGTTTCATTCATTTCGAAAGTTATTCAAGAAAAATGTTGATCAATCGTCATTCAATGGAAAATATGAAGAGGACTGCAAGAAGAAGAAACAATAACAAAGTCATAGTATAAAACTTTTGTTCTTCAATTGAATCCCTTTCTAAGAAGTTACTTACTGAAATTATTGCAAGGGTTGCTTCCTTTTCCTTCAAGAATTTAATCAATCTCAAACAAAGGTATGTATATATAGTTAGAATGAACAATTCAATTATTTAGAATGAACAATTCAATTTTTTTCCTAAAAGATTGATATTCTAGTCAAGGTTTTTAGTGAAGTTGTAAATGAACGATATGTATGAGAAGGTAACGTTGGTAGATTTTCCGATTGAACTTTCGTGGCAAAAGTAGAAGCAAGAGAAGATAACTAAAATTACTTCTTCCATGAAGCTATGCCGAGAATGTAGGAATACAAAAAAATTATACATAAAAGGTGTGGTTGTGATTAATTTTTGAACTTCACTCTTAACTTTGTTTCTATAAGACAGTCGTGACTCAAAATTTGTAATTATTTCCTTATATGGACTTTTTTTAAAAAGATAGGCCAGAACTTGCAATGGAATTGCTTAAACAAGCAACAGAAGGAGGGCACATGGGGGCATTGTATGTGATTGGCATAATTAGATCTTCTTTGGCAGTGAATTCAGGCGAGAAGGGGTAATGTTGATTGACAACATGAAAGAAACAATGCCCCTTACAAAAATAACAATGGAATGTTGAAAGAGTTTAGAAGAAATAATGACAAATATTTGGGTGAAGAATATTTTAGTTTTGGGTAAAAGACCCACTTGTTGCATTATTCAACATGAGCACTGTGTTCGCAGGAAAGAGTGATGTCATGACAATGACAGTGAACATGTCGATGTTCATTGTCCTAGTTGTAGTTGGTGTCAGGACCCAAAGTACATCCTGGACATGACATCGTGTGTAAGATCCCGAGAGGTCCTACACAAGCCACTTGGCATGCATACAATACAACATAACAAACAAAGGTAGGAAATCTCATATCGATAGAAGAATTTGACATAAAAATGGAAGTCTAATTATAGTTGCGACAAACCAATTGTAACAACCCAAAGTATACCCTAGGTGTAACATGACATATAGGACCCCAAGAGGCCCTACACAAGCCACTTAGAATACATCATACAAGATAATAGAAATAAAGATTTCAAATGAAACAGTCTTATATCATAAAAGAGTTTGACAAAAGCGGAAGTCTAACATAAGTCTCAATAAGCCATCTAAACATCATAAGAAGTGGTTGGGACGTAACCCATACACCACACACAAGTATGCACACTAATGAAAGACATAAAAGTGTCTCGGTCCTCGAAATATGAGAACTAACCAAATCTCTTGAATCTGAAGAATCAACTAGCCACAGGAGTGAGAGGTAGGAGTGTCGTACCCTACATTGATGAAATAATGTAGGCACAATTATTCATTAGTACATGGAATGTACTAAGTATGGAGAAATATTCATAAAATAGACATGGTAGCATGAATGGATTAAAATATATAAGACATGATCAATATTTAAACATTTAAAAGCTTAAAGAAGCAATGGCATATAAATCATGAAATATAGTCAATGCATTTAAAATAGGGGCATAAGAAAAGTTTTGGAGAAACATAGTCATTTTGTTGGATATTAGCTTTAACCTACAATATGGCCATGAGAGCTATATCATGGAATCTTGTATATCCCTCATATTAAAAGAAGAGGAATCTACTTGATTAGGTATACTACATACATATCATATTTTACTAAACTGGAACCACTAGCTAGTTCATTTAAGAGAATCCTATGGGGACACATAGTTTGAGACTAGAGGTTGCTACTAGAGACTACCATATTTGAGCCTCCACATCAAAGCCCGCTCGATGCTAAGTCTGAATCCCAACGGAATAGATAAAAGACAAATATCAATATAACATAGGAAAGGCAATGATCAATACCAATCCACACTCTTTAGATCAAAACATAGAATAGCTCCTTAAATATAATGCAACATGGATGAGAAAACCTTTCACCAATGTGAATCCATATGTGAGAAATACCTGTCACAATTATGATCATAAAAGCTTGTGAGAAAACTTTTCACAATAACATTTATACTTCCTCTTCAAAGCATACCTAATTCATTTACAATAACTTCATAAAAACATGCATATCTTCATAAATTCACATTTCATAGGTTCATGGGTTCATCATAGTTGAAAATCATAAATTAGGCATGGATCAACATAATTTCAACTAAATATCATGTATTAACTTCAAATCATGCATTATAAGAATTAATCAATCATAATTGAGTGAAACCCATAAGGATTGAATTGAAACTGTAACTTGATCAATTAAGATTGTATTGAGAAATTGGAAACCTTGGGGACCTTATGGAGGAATGGACTCCATGAGTGAATACCCACATACCTTGCTACTTTAAGCTCAAAAATAATGGAGGATTGATGAACTTCAACTAACCCTAGCTTCTTCTTGTTCCTTAGTCTTGAGAGAGGTTGGGGAGGATGATTTAGGTTAGGTTTTGGAGATTCAGTAGAATGGGATTTGAGTTGGTAATATAGGACTCAAAATCCTTATATAGGCCTTAGGATGAATGCCAAAACGACTTAGTTTTAATTTAAAACAATTACGCAAAAGACTCAAAATCCCCTTAAATTAACTGCAGACACCTTCTACGGTTTGGACCTATGGTCCGTAAGACTTTTTATGGACCGTCCTGGTCAATCGTAGAAAATTTCAGAAATCTTTTTATTTGGAACAGCGTTTGACGGCACTTGTGTACGACTCGTAGGTCTTCCTATGGCCCGTAGACGCAAACCGTAGAAACTAATCTTGATTCTAAAAAAATCACTAATTTTTGGACCCACCTACGAAACCTACCTACAACTCGTACAAAGAATGACGGGCCATCTTGGTTAACCATAGAAAAAGTACTAGGACTAGGTTTTCAAAAAAAATATTTTCCCTCTTCTACGGATGCCATCTACAACCCGTACATAGAAGCTTCTACGGTCCGTAGATGAAGACCCACAGACACAACCTGCAGCCCAAAAACCCTTTTTCTTTCTTTTCCAAATTCTGAGGTGTTATAATATCTCCCCCTTGGGAACATTCATCCTCGAATGTGACTCAAGCTAGAATGAAAAAGAGTAGGAGAGAAACTGACAACCCAACATGAATGCAACTTCTTCAAATGCACATAACAAAGGAGGAACATCAATCCCAAGATAAAACACATTCAAAACATTATTTCATAAGGCATACATGCAAATTATACTCAACTGCACATAATCATGGTGTAATAAATCAAGTTAACTCATTTCTGAAAAATCAAATTTTCATGTATATGCATGCATGAGGAAACATGAGAACATCTAAGACACATGAAACCAAAAGGATGAACCATGAAGGGCTAAATACCTCAAACTAGAGTAGAATCGGAGGGAAAGAGATGGGGATAACAGGACACCATTGATTCCTCCACAACACTTTTACTGACACAACTTTCTTATTCCTCAACTTTCTAACTTGTCGGTCCAAAATCTCAACGGAACTTCCTCATAAAAGAGGTTCTTCTTTATACCAAGACCCTCCAATTGTACAATAGATGTTGGATTACCAACACATTTCTTCAACAAGGAGACATTGAAAATCAGATGCACCAATGCTAAGTAATTAAGTAGTTCAAGTTCATAAGAAACTTTACCAATACGCTTCAAAATATTATATGGGCCTACATAACGGGGACTAAGCTTCCTTTTCCTTTCAAATCTCATTACACCCTTCATGGGTGAGATTTTCAAGTAGACTCAATCATCAACATCAAATTATAGATCTCTTCTTTTAACATTGACATAGGACTTTTGTTGACTTTGAGCCGTTTTCAACCTTCCGCTAATGAGCTGAACCTTCTCCATAGACTCATGTACCAACTCGGTACCTATCAAAGCAATCTCACCAACTTCAAACCACCCTACATGAGATCTACACCTCCTACCATAAAGTGCCTCAAATAGAGTCATAGGAATGCTTGAATGATATCTATTATTATAAGCAAACTCGATCAAAGGCTAATGAGCATCCCAATTACCCTTGATGTCAACCACACAAGCTATCAACATATTTTCAAAAGTTTGGATAGTACGTTCCTCTTGCCCATTAGTTTTAGAATGAAAGGTTGTACTAAGCTTGACACGAGTACCAAGAGCTTTCTGGAAAGACTTCCAAAATATAGAAGTACATTAGGTACCACAATCGGAGATAATGGATAGGGGCACTCCAAGCAACCTAACCGTCTCTCTGAGATACAACTTAGCATAATCTTGCGGCGAATAAGAAACCTTGATGAGAATGAAATGGGCCGACTTCGTCATACGATTTACAATAACCCAAATCAAGTCATGTTGTCGCTAGGTGCAGGGTAAACAATTAATAAAGACCATATTCAAATCTTCTCACTTCCAAGTAGCAATACTAATAACTTGGGACAAACCTCCCGGATTTTGGTGTTAAACTTTCACTTTCTGATATTTAGAACATTTAGCCACAATCCGCAAGATCTTTCTTTATCTCTTTCCACCAATAGACCTCACGCAAGTCAAGGTACATCTTGGTGGCTCCCGGGTGAATGGAATATCGAGAACTATGGGCTTGTGATAAGATTTTCTCTCTCAAGTCATCAACATTGGAAACACACAAACGACCTTGAAATCGAAGCACGCCATCTCACCCTTGGAGAAAGCCTCAACGGATGTTTGAATTAACCACTGCTTCATTCAACAACCAAAATTGGATCAAGACCTTGCTTGGCTTTCACATCCGACACAAAAGACAATTCTGAACCATTATGAACAATAAACCAACACTAGTAGAATCAACCAACCGAACACCCAATCGGGCCAATCTATGACCATCACGAACCAACTCCTTCTTTTTTTCCTCAATATGAGCAACATTACCCATTGATAGTTGACCTACAGTATCCGCCACCACATTCACCTTACCGGGATGATAGAGGACACTCATGTCGTAATCCTTTAGCAACTCAAGCCACCAACTTTGGCGAAGATTTAGATTCTTTTTCTTGAACACAAATTGAAAACTCTTGTGGTCGGTAAAGACATCAACATGGACACCATATAAGTAATGCATCCAAATCTTTAAGGCAAACACAATTGCCGCTAGTTCCAAATCATGGGTAGGCCAATTATTTTAATGAATCTTAAGTTGCGTCAAAGCATAAGAAATAACCTTCCCATTTTTCATAAGAACACACCCTAATCCAATCCTTGAAGCATCACAATAAAAAACAAACCCATCGGATCCTTTCGGTAAAGTCAACACACGAGCGGAGGTAAGTCTATCTTTCAACTCTTGGAAACTCTTCTCACATGCTTCAGACCATAAGAACTTACCTTTCTTTTGGGTCAATGCCGTCAATGGAGAGGAAATAAATAAAACTCTTCCACAAACCTTCTATAATAAACAGTCAAACCCAAGAAACATCAAAAATATGAAGCGCATAGAGGTCTAGGCCAACTCTTAACCGCATTCGTCTTCTTAGGATCTACCTCAATACCCTTACCAGAAACAATAGGACCAAGAAAAGCAACGGATCTCAACCAAAACTTATATTTACTAAACTTTTCTAACAGTTGTTGGTCCTTGTGGACTTGCCACCTAATCCAAAAATGATCGCGTCCACATCTTCTCTCCTTGAGTAAATCAAGATGTCATCGATAAACACAATCAAAAACTTGTCAAAGTATTTGCTAAACACTCTATTAATTAAGTCCATGAACGCAACCAAAACATTAGTCAAACCAAATGACATCACCAAAAACTCATAATGACCATACCGAGTTCGAAAAGCCATCTTCGGAATGTCATCTTTCTTCATCCTCAATTGGTGATAACTTGACTGAAGGTCGATCTAAGAGAAATAACTCGCTCCTTGGAGATGATCAAACTAATCGTCTATCCCTGGAAGAGGATACTTATTCTTAATGGTAACCTTGGTCAATTGACAATAGCCAATACACATATGAAGTGAACCATCTTTCTTACAAATAAAAAAAGGGGAGCACCCCATGGAGAGATACTCGGTCGGATAAACCCTTATCCAATAAATCCTTCAATTTCTCTTTCAATTCCTTAAGTTCTGCCGGAGCCTTACGGTAAGGAGGATAGAGATAGGTTGCGTATCTGGGATAAGGTCAATACTGAAGTCGATTTCTCTTTCGGGAGGAAAACTGGTAATTCATCGGGAAACACTTCCGAAAACTCATTTACAACAGGGACCGACTCAAGAGTAGGGATTTCGAAATTTGTTTCCCTAACCCAAATAAGATGATAGATACAACCTTTAGAGAATCATTTTTCTAGCTTTGAGACAAGAAACAAACTAAACCTTTGGCATATAATTTTTCCCTTTCCGCTCTAGGACGGGCTGACTTGGAAATTGAAACTTGACCACTCGGGTCCTACAATCAATAAAAGCATAACAAGAATGGAGCGAATCCATACCAACAATAACATCAAAATCCACCATATCAAGCTCTACAAGATCAACATGACTGACTCTATGGGATAAGGAGATGGAACAATGTCTATAGACTCTCTTAGCCAAAATAGATTCACCAAAAGGAGTAGCAAAAAAAAAGCGTCTAACAACACATCCGGAAGAACATCAAACCTCATAGCCACATATGGCGTCACAAAAGGCAAGGTAGCACCGAGATAAAGCAAAGCATAAACATCAAGATGAAATACTTTCAACAAACCAGTAATAATATCGAGAGAACCCTCTTGCTCATGATGAGTTTGAAGTGTATAAAATTGGTTGGAGCACTTGGACTCGAACAACTAGGCGGAGTTTGCCTACAATCCTTTCTCTTGTCGATTCTAGATGGACAATCTCTCAAGCGCTGACCACTCTTTCCACTATCAAAAAAATTATCCGTTCCCATCAAGCATTTTCCCTGATGACTTTTTCCACACCTTTGGCATGCAAGAACCGAAGATCCATTTCCACCACCATTTCCTCCTTGAGGCTTAGGGGTAGACACCATATCTTTGTTGAACTTAGGAGCCAGAGCATTGGAGGAACCTTGACCAGAAAACCTTTGTCAGAACTTAGAACGACCATGTATATCAGACCTTGAATTTGAAAAGTCACCATCACCGGTCTTTGCCGTCTTTGCCTCCCTAGACCTTTCCTTAAGCTTCTCCTCTTCAATATACTGAGCATGAATCATTAGACGAGAAATTTCCATTCTATTAATGAGCATGGTGGTACGACCTTAACCACCATTTCAGACACTCCCGAAACAAACTTGCTCATCTTTTCCCTAAGATCGACAACCGTAGTAGGAGCATATCTAGAAAATTATGTGAACTTCAATGCATACTCCTTCAAACTCATATTTAATTGACAAAGGTTGATGAATTCAAGTACCTTTGACTCCCACATCTTAAGGGAAAATAATATATCAAGGAAAGCAACTTTAAAATATTCCCAATCAAGAGGAACCGTATCAATCACTCTATCTTTCTTCCATTGGTTGAACTAAACTTGAGCAACACCCTTAAGTTGATAAGTGTCCAATTCCTCCTTTTCCACCGCCGTCACTCCCTTTATCATCAAAACCTTATACACCTTATCAATGAACTCTTGAGGATCTTCCTCAACCTTGGAACCATGAAACTCTAGGGGATTCATACTAGCGAAGTCCCTCACTCTAGTTGTCGGCATACCAATATTTGGGTTCATGGGGACCACAACCTCCCTATTGGCTTGAACCATCATAGCTTGGGCCAAAACTTGAAAAGCAGCTCGAAACTCTACATAGGTCACTTCTTCTGCCAAAGGGTCGGCCGGAATTTGAGGAGCTTCTTGTTCCACATTCTCATTCACATTCCTTCTCACGTATCCTCTTCAAGGGGCCATATCCTGAAAAACATAGAATAGGAATTAGGAGAGAGACATAAAGAGTCAAACTCTATCGCACGACTTTAGAACGATGAAAGAAGTGGAATTTTGTAAATGTCTTATAGCTTCATATTCATAAATGTGGCGCGCTTCACACTCATGAACAAAACTCTACTTGATGTGGCTTATGAGACATCCTAGAAATTTTCTAAATATTGTGCTTTGAATATCAAGTTTGTAACGACCCAAAGAATACCCTAGGCGTAACACGAAATATAGGACCCCGAAAGGCCCTACACAAACCACTTAGCATACATCATACAAGATAATAGAAATAAAGATTTCAAATGAAATAGTCTTATATCATTATAGAGTTTGAAAAAGTCAAAGTCTAACATAAGTCTCAATAAGACATCTAAACATCATAAGAAGTGGTTGGGAAGTAACCCATACACTACATACAAGTCAGAAAACTAATCAAAGACATGCGAGTAAAAGTATCTCGGTCCTCAAAACATGAGGACTCACCAATCTCTTGAATTTGAAAAATTAACTAGCCACGCGAGTGACAGGTAGGAGCGTCGGATCCTACATTAATGAAATAATGTAGGCACAAGTATGCATTAGTACATATAATATTCTAAGTATGTGTAAATATGTATAAAATAGACATGGTAGCATGAATGGCTTAAAATATATAACACATGATAAATATTTGAACATTTAAAAGCTTAAGGAAGAAATGTCATATAAATCATGAAATATAGTCAATACATTTAAAATTGGGGGCATAAGAAAAGCTTTAGAGAAACATAGTCATTTTGTGGTATAATAGTTTTAATCGACAATAAGACCATGAGAGTGATATCATGGAGTCTGGTATATCCCTCATACCGAAAGAAGGGGAATCTACTTGCCAAGGTAGACTCTATTCATATCGTCTTTTGCTAAAGTGGATCCACTAGCTAGGTCATGTAAGCCAATCCTATGGGGTACATAATTTGGGACTAGAGGTTCCTACTAGAGACTACCCTATTTGAGCCTCCACATCAAAGCCCTCTCGGTGCTAAGTCTAAATCCCAAAGGAATAGATAAAAGTCAAATATCAATATAACATAGGAAAGGCAATGATCAATACCAATCCACACTTTTTAGATCAAAACATAGAATAAATCCTTAGACACAATTCAACAAGGATGAAAATACTTTTCCCCAATGTGAATCCATATGTGAGAAATACGTTTCACAATCATGATCATAATAGCTTGTGAGAAAACCTTTCACAAAAATATTGATACTTTCCTTTCAAAGAATCCCGAAATCATTTACAATAACTTCATAAAAACATGCATATCTTCGTAAATACATAGTTCATTGGTTCATAGTTGAAAATCATAAATTAGGCATGGATCAACATGATTTCTACAAAATATCATGTATGAACATTAAATCATGCACTAGAAGACTTAGAGAGTGTTTGTATTGGATTAAAAGTTGGTCAAAGCTACTTCTAATTCAGTTTCTGACTTCTTGAAGTGTTTGGAAAATATAAAAAATAACTTAAAATAAATCAAAAATTGCTTTAAATAAGTTAGGAAGTGTTTAGCAAGGTCAAAATGACTTAAAATAAGTTTAAATGACTTAAAATAAGTCAAAAACCAAAAGTAGGTCTCCCCCTACTTTTTATATTTTGACATAAAAGTCTTTTAAGGTTGAATTTTTGTTTTTGACTTAAAAACTACTCTTTTAAAGCCAATCCAAACAGGCTCTTAATCAACCATAATAAATCATAATTGAGTGAAACTCATAAGGATTAAATTGAAACCCTAACTTGATCAATTGAAATTGTATTGAAAATTTGGAAACCTTTGGGACCCATGGAGGAATGGACTCCATGAGTTAATAGCCACATACCTTGATACTTTAAGCCCAAAACTAATGGAGGATTGATGAACTTGAATAAACCCTAGCTTCTTCTTCTTCCTTAGTCTTAAAAGAATTAGGGGAGGATGAATTTGGTTAAGTTTTAGGGATTTAGGAGAATAGGGTTTGTGTGGTTTGATAACGCTAAAATTTACTCTTTAAAACAAATTAAAAGGGACAATGATCGTAGTCAATAAAAACACAACGAAGAGTCAGAGTCGAATCCCACAAGGAACGGTATATCGTAGAGAATTCTTATCAAGAAATTTGGATTGTAAAATTACTCATTTGTAATAGTAAGAACTAGTGGGTTGATGATTCATCTAATTTAGTAAAAAGATTTTGTTAACAATTATAACAATTAAGCTAGAATTACGGATATCTCAAGAATTAACAAGCAATCTAGGGGTGCCGGGGATTGGAAATCGATGTCACATAGGGATAATTGTGTTGCTCTATAATGATTAACATTCATGAATAGGCTAAGTCATATTCAATGATACTAATCTTCGTTCCATCTCATAGAATCTTCTTTCGGTCTTATCTACATGCCAATCTAAACAACCCAATACCTTACTCTCTTCTCTCTTTCGATGCAGAAATACGGCAAATAGATCTGACCCATAACATCTATTTTCAAGCAAGTTACAGATATCAATCCTAAATTTCTAGTATTGGACTAATTACCCTCTCTAATCAATCTCTTTCAAGCATCGACCGGAGATTAAGAGAAGGAATTAAGTTTGCAACCTTAACCCATAAATTAACCTCATGCTAACTAGCCCAAATTCATGTATGAACATCAAAACAACAGAGCATAACACAAAACCCACTATATTAAATCAATACCCAACCCCATAATGGCACCCCTAGATTTTGGAATTTTATCCACCTATGACAAAAAGTGGAGAAATTATACTTTCCATGAAAGCAACCATTGGTAGCATGAAATTAAGCAATTACAAACAAACTCACTTTGGATTCAATTTCAATTTGTCAAATTCAAGAGCAAAGTTGAAAACCCCCGAAAGCTTGAAAGTGTTCTTTACAAAGTACAGGTGTTTCTCTAAACACTCTAAAAATTCCTCACTCTTTCTTATCTCCAGAACTCTTCTGCTCTCTTTTGGGCTTTTATAGTTTCCAAAAATTTGGCCCAAAAACTCAATGCGCGTCCCATTCGATGACATTAGTCGAGCTCACTGAGCTCGTTCGGCGAATAGCCTCTTATGCTTCAGCTCGTCTTCTCATACTTTAAGCTTAAGGTGTTTGAACCTCAGCCAGCGAACTCGTTTGAGTGTGCCTTTGACATTCGGCAAATCGCCGAGTACCACCTTGGTTCACCTTTTGAGCATTCAATTTTTCTCCTTGCACTGTTATTTTCGGCTACGATCAGCAAAGTCACCTTTCTCATTCGGTGCATCATCTTCTCTTTTGGAGTTCACCGACCTATCTCGATAGACACACGTGTTGTGCACTATTATTTGGGATTAGGTCATTCTCACTAGGCGATCCACCTTTCTCGTTTGGCGATCAAAAATGTATAGTTTGAACTTATTTTTGCATTTTTGGCCATTCTTTTAAACATCTATCCTTACCTTGTCCATTGGCTTTCATAGCTGCAAATCATCAACATATCATCAGAATAGGATAAATTTAGGCATTGAGAACACTAATTATTGAGCTAAATAGACCCCAAATGATTGCAAATCTACCACTCATCAACACCCCCAACTTAAACTTTGCTTGTCCTCAAGTAAATCAAGCTCAATAAAGGTGTATACAACATTATTCAATGATAGCTAACATGTAGATTCCATAACAAGACTACTCTCAACCACATGCTACACTTAATCATAATAAAAAATCTTCAAATGATGGCTAGCAGGTCTCAACACAAGCTCAAGCTCACTTTAGCTTCTTGTCTGATGCATGACCATGTTTCAATAAATGTATTCAAGTGCCCTCACATCAATAACGATTTCATGCTCTCACAAAGAAAATCAACAAAGACATAAGTAATCAATGCAACTCTCACTCTCTCAAATGAGAAACGCAAGAAAGCTTTGTCTAATAGGTTTTTCCATATTTTTCAATCATCACACAACCTATTTCTAGCAAGATATCAAGGGTCATTCAGGCTTGTAATGGGGCTGAGGGTTAAGGTATTGTAAATTTGGCTCAGTGACTTCACCTTTTCAAAGCATTATTGCAGTCATCTTCACCTCTTCTAAAGTTCTTTTCATTTGAGAACTCAAACTTTGACTTTTCACTTAATTTATTTGGAATCCCCTTTATTTCATCACTTCTCTTTTTCATTTCCATTTTTCAAGATGTTTTCACCACAATGATTTTTTATAAGCAGAAGTTCCTTCCTTTTGTAACACACTCCAAAGTTGAGTCTCATGTCATCTTTGTTTGCTCTTCACTTGGCTTTCATTCCTCCTTCCTTTCCACACCCCCAACTTAGGCTTTTGGCGTAAGTTGGTTATTCAACATAACAATGATTCAACAGGGATTTTAGGTGAGAAGGTAGGGATATTTTGGCTCAAGAGTTTTCTTTTGGTATTGCCAAGAAATGGGTTAGGTTTAAAAGGTGCCAAAATGGATGCACACTCTCACAAGGTGGTCACAAACGTTTGTAGACATTTGGTTCTCTTTTTGAATTATTTCCCAAGATCACACCTCACATTTAAAAAGATTTAAACAATTTGACTAACAAGGCAAATTGTAGGACTCCACACATATGCTTTCAATTAAGACCTCACCACACATGGCACTTCAAAATACACTCATTTAGCACATCCCAAAAATATCAAAAGTGTATGTGCGATGTTCATTGCAAGGATCACATCAAAACACAGCTAGTCAAAAAAATATTCAAAGAGATCACTCAAAAGTGCAACCACATCGATTTAATTCTCAAAAAACCAACACTCTACATCATGCTCATCATGAGTACTATTCAAGGCATCGATAATGAACACAATCGATCCTCGAATCATTATCAATGAAAACTTCAAGTATTTAATGATTTTCAAAACTTATGCGGGGTTGCAAAATTAAGAGAGAACAAAAAAGAGTGGGGTATTCCTAGCAGCAGCAGTAGCAATAGACATAGTAGTAGCAGGAGTTGTAGTAGTAGTAGTAGAAGAAGGTACATTAGAGGGTGTAGATATACCTGCTTGCTCCACAGAAAGAGTAGATGTGCTGGCCTCGGCAGTAGTGTAGTGGGGTCAACTACGGGTGTAGTTTCAGGTAGTGGCTTCTTCCTCTTAGCAGCACCGTCCCATTAATACTCATCCTCATTCCTTCGAATGTCACTGAAAGAAGCTGGTGTGATCCTCATATCAGACTTCCCGTGAAAGGGAAATCCTACTCTCTCGCACATTTGAGTAATGAAAACCTGGAAAAGAAGGGAGGCTTGCTCTTGCCCAGCCCGTATCAACATCTCCTCTATAATGATGGTACCGATATTGGTCTCCTGCTTGTCGATGATAGTGCCCACTAGCATTGCCTTAGGGTGTCAGAGGATTGATTCGTTCTGCGATGACATGATGTTGTTTCTTATAAACCTGAACCAATACCGGACTACAATGTTAAGGTCCTTCATCTCTATCTTTTCACCTTTACCCATCCATGATGGAAAAGAATCATCATATATCAATGGGGCTAGCCAACCCTTGAAGGAATCATGATCCTGATGCATCTGGATTTGGTAGGTGTCAGCATGAGTAGATAGGGTGTGTAGTAATGTGTTAACCTCACTCGCATGACACTGAACCATCTTTCCTAGTACTTCCACGTCCTACAAGGGTTTCCAAGCATTACCCTTTCTCTTCTTGGGCAGGGCATTAGCATAGGTGATGTAGATCTCCTTAACCCACTTCGGCACATATGGTTGTCTGAGCTTTTTGAAATCTTCAAACTTATGAAATTTGATAGTTTCCCATATAATAAGGTAGTCACTCATGACTCCATTAGTCGAGAGACTATGCTCCTCCAAAATAGTCCATTTTTAATCTGCCTTGAGCCTATTTAAGGCCCTTGGAGCTATGATCAGCATAACACGAGATCAGCTAGTCCATTTTCTACCTGTTCATGTTCAAAAGGTGGACAAGAATGTCAGCTCAACATCTTTGGCGGATCGCCGTTTAGGTTTATGCATCACCTAATATTACCTTTTTCAGCCTTTAAACTTCGGCTCAACCTGCACTCACAACGCACGTTATTGATAGTAATAAAAGGAAAAGTAAATACTTGGGTTGCCTCCCAAGAAGTGTCTTATTTAACGTCGTGGCACAACATAGTTCTCAACTCCTCAACATTCATTCTTGGGATTTGGGATGGTGTCACTAGGCAACGTTCCCTTTTGCCTTTGATTGAGAAGGGTGAAGATCTGGCACAACTGGGTTTCATCCGCTTGATAGATACCGAATGAGAGGTCACTAGTTGAGATAAAGTGGAGAAGTCATTTTTCAAGTCCTTCAACACTTTGTTGGATCCTTGAACCTTGAATATCTTTGTAAGCATTTCCTCAGTTCGGCATCCTTCTTGCCTAGCTGGGTATTTTAGTTGTTGACGATCATGGGGAGAAACATATACATCTTTGTCGGCCTCCGTATCTCTCTAATTTCCACCTCTCCATTCTTTCCAACCACTAACTCTATCCTTGTTCCAACCTTGATTCCCACCTTGTCATTGATAATTTGTGTGAGAACCCCCCTCCCCATTTGGTTTCCCAAATATTATACTTCTTCGCTGTATAATACCTCAAAGTTGGCATCATCTGGGCACTGCCCGCCGTTGGTTCCAACCACATTTACCGACTTAAGTCCACCTCTTATGACAACAAATCAAGTTGGGTCATCATTTTGGCTATGTTTTCATCTCGTTTATGGTCCTTCTCAATTTGTTCTTTTCTCATGCTCAGATGTAGAGTAGGCACATGATCCTCTCTAGTATGCCATGCTCGATTTACTTTTGTCATGTCGTTAAGCAACAAAGTAGCCACATCATATAGTTGTCTCATTAATCTTTCTTGGACTAATTGATCAGCCACCTTTATTGGCTGAATCAAGGCTGCAATAGAAGTACTGCAGTAGCAAATCGTCAGGAACACCATGAGTTGAACATTGCAATAGTAGTTTCTTGAACGCAACCAAGTTTAATGTAGAGGTTCACCTTCGATACACTTGAAATTTTGGACTTGGGTTCTAAGTTTCTCCATCTTTAACGGGAGACAGAATATCCCAGAGAAAGCATCAACTAACTCTTCCCAAGAAGTGATAGAGTCATTTGCCAATTCCGCCAACCACTTTGAAGCTTCACCCGTCAAAGAGAACGAAAATAACCTCAACCTCATGGACTCTTGAGAGATGTTCTTAAAGACAAATGGTCCACACATCTCCACAAAATTCCTAAGGTTTTCAGTGGGATCTTCATGAGCTAGTCCCCCAAACATTCCTCTTAGTTGGAGAAATTGTAGAATTATAAAGGTTATGTGAAACACAGCCCTTCCGGTTGTGGGAGGTAGCCAGATGGCTCTTGTGGTTTGAACAATATACACATTCATATCATTCAAATCACCCATGTTGTCATTTTGACCATAGTGACTATCGTTGTACCTACCATGGTCACTCATTGTATAAGACCTGAAAATCAGCAAACAATAACACAAAACAACAATCTACTACAACTAAACAAACATAAAATCCTATTTCTCAATTAGAATTCTCAACCACCACATTCCGACAGTGGCTCCATTTTTTATAATGCTTAAATGTCCTCTTTAAAACCAATTAAAAGGGACAGCGGTTGTAGTTAATAAAAACCCAACGAAGAGTCGGGGTCAAATCCCACAAGGAATGGTATATCGTAGAGAATTCTTATCAAGAAATTTGGATTGTGAAATTGTTCATTTGTAATAATAAGAATAAGTGGATGGATTATTCCACCAATTTAATAAAAATATTTGGTTAAGAATTATCACAATTAAGCTAGAATTATGGAAATCTCAAGAATTAACAAGCAATCTAGGGGTGCGGGGATTGAAAATCGATGTCACATAGGGATAATTGTGCTGCTCTATAGTGATGAAAATTTCATGAATAGGCTAAGTCATCTTCAATGAAGCTAATCTTTTTTCGATCTCATATCATCCTTGCCTAGAATCTTATTTCGGTTTATCTATATGTCAATCTAAACAACCCAATACCTTACTCTCTTCTCTCTTTCGATGCAAAAATAGGGCAAATAAATCCAACTCATAACATCTATTTTCAAGCAAGTTACAGACATCAATCCTAAATTATAAGTATTAGACTAATTACCCTCTCTAATCATTCTCTTTCAAGCATCGACCTGAGATTAGGAGTAGGAATTAAGTTTGCAACCTTAACCCTTAAATTAACCCCATGCTAACTAGCCCAAATTCATGTATGAACATCAAAACAACAGAGCATAACACAATACCCTCTACATTAAATCAACACCCAATCCCATAATTGCACCCCAAGATCTTGGGGTTTTAGCACCCAATCACAAAAAGCAAAGAAATTATACCTCCCATGAAAGCATCCATGGGTAGCATGAAATTAATCAATTACAAACAAACACACTTTGGATTCAACTTCAATTTGTCACACTCAAGAGCAAAGTTGAAAAACCCCATCAGCTAGAAAGTGTTCTTTACAAAGTACAAGCGTTTCTCTCAAAACTCAAAATATTTCTCACTCTTTCTCATCTCTAGAACTTTCGAACTCTCTTTTGGGATAATTATAGTTTCCCCAAATTTGGCCCAACAACTCAATGCGCAGATCATTTGGCAACATTAGTCGGGCTCAGTGAGATTGTTCGGCGAATCGCCTCTTGTACTTAAGCTCGCCTTCTCATTCTCTAGGTTTCACGTGTTTGAACCTCAATCGGTGAACTCATTAGAGTCTACCTTTCACATTCAGTGAATCGCCAAGTACCATGTTTGTTCACCTTACGAGCAATTATTTTTTCTCGTTGCACTTTCATTTTTGGCGACGATCAAGGTTACCTTTCTCATTCGATGCATCGCCTTCTCTTTTGGAGTTCGCCGACCTCTCTCGATAGATACAAGTATTGTGCACTTTCATTTTGGGAGAGGTCATGCTCACTAGGATATCAACCTTTCTCTTTTGGCGATCAACAATGAATAGTTTGCATTTCTTTTTGCAATTTTGGTGATTCTTTCAGACATCAATTCTTGTGTTGTCCATTCGCCTTCATAGCTGCAAATAATCAACATATCATCAGAGTAGGAAAAATTTAGGCATTTAGGACACTAATTATTGAGCTAAATAGACCTAAAATAAGTGTAAATCTACCACTCATTATGGATAATTTAGGACTCAAAAATCCTTACATAAGCCTTAGGATGAAGACCAAAATGACTTAGTTTTGATTTAAAACAATTAGGGAAAATAATCAAAAGCCTCTTAAAATAACTGCCGAAGCTCTTCTACAGTTTGGACCTACGGTATAAAGGAGTTTCTACGGACCGTCCGGTCAACTGTAGAAAAGCTTAGAAACCTTATAATTTGGACCAACTTTTGACAGGACTTATCTACGGCTCACATGTCTTCCTACGACCCATAGACACCAACCATAGAAACCAATATTAATCCTCAAAATTTTACTAAGTCTAGGACCCCACTTACGAGCCCTACCTACGACTCGTACAAAGAATGGCGGGCCATCCTGGTGAACCGTAGAAAAGGTACTGTGACTTGTTTTAAAAAAATTATTTTCCCTCTTCTACAGATGTCATATACGACCCGTAGAAGCTTCTACGATCCGTAGATGAAGACTCGTAGACACAGCCTGTAGCCCAAAAACCCATTTTCTTTCTTTTCTTTTCCAAATCTGAGATGTTAAACCAATCTAATACATTAAGAGTGGTTGAGATGTAACCCATAAACCATATACAATGCCACAAAACTAAATACATAAATGAATTTAAACATAGGTGAAAAGGTCCTCGGAACATGAGGAGTCACCAAGTCTTCAATCTATAAGCAATACATAAGCCAGGAGCAAGAGGAGGAAGATCGTCAAACCTTACATTTGGAGACAATGTAGGCACAAGTATGCATTAGTACATGGAATGTACTAAGTGTTGACATCCCAGTAAAAAGGCGCAACGTCGGGGTGACTAAAAAAATAATCTATTTTAAAGAATAAAAAGAATGAATTTTAAAGGAAAAAAAGGGAGCCGCCACCTAATTTTAGGTAAAACTAGGAAACCAATTTATTAATTAACTTAAAAAAATGTCTACGAAACCAATATATTCTAGGTAAGGGTTCAAGTTATTCTGAAGGAAAGGTGTTAGGTATCCTTTGAAATCCACAACTGTGGGTCCCGACTGAATTCAATTTTTCAAATTGAGGAGGAGATAAAATAATATACAAGTAAAATAAACATGTAATATACACAAATATTAAAATAAAACAATAATATCAGAAAATATAATTTGAACTCCATTCGAATAGATTCAATGGGAAGTAACTCGGGTACCGGTAAAGACACTTAGTAAAAGTGTTAGTAATAAATAAATATGAATAAAAATAAATGAATCAAATAATAACTTAAAAATAAAAATCCGTCTTATTAGCATGGGAGGCCTTGCAAATCGATGGTTATTTTTTCATCAGTCAATCTTTACAAATAATGTATATAAACTAAAACTAAATTTCCGTATTTTAAAATGGGGAGGCCTCGAAAATCGACGAAGAGATTTTTTTGATTGGACAATTTTAATATACAATTTAAATAAGACTAATGATGAAAGTTAAGTGGAAACAAACAATAAAATAACAAGCTGAACGAAACTTGAACAGAAGCAAATTGCTAAACTAAAACAAAAAAATCAAAATACCAAACCATAACGAACATGTAATAATAAGCTAAACGAATAATTAATTCAATTTAAAAAATAGACATAATTAACGACAAAATAAAACAACACACAATATGACAAGACATAAATAGTGAAAACCAATCCAATAACAAATAGAAATTTAATAATGTAATGTAAAATTTAGCTAAAATAAGGAAATGTTAAAGTAATTAGAAGAAAATAAGTGTAAAAAACGTAATAATCACCGACAATGAAATTATACAAACTCTTCCCCCAAATAACATTAATCAAATAAACAAACTACCAATAAATTCAAAAAAAAAAAAAAATCAACAATAAGAAGAAGAAGAAGAAGAAAGGAAACAAAGCAGTAACATAAACTATATATATAAAAAAAATCAACCAAAAAAAAATTATATAATTTCAAGGTGCTGTAAACATTCTAATAAAAAATCACTAAACAAATTTTGAACAAATTTATGCAAAACAACAAACCCATTAATAATAATAGAGATAAATATCAAAAACACACCTAAACTATTTTATTTTTTTAAGTTTCAGACCTAAACTATTGGGAGTGTGAGTTTCATATCTAAACTATCACTTTTTTAGTTTGAGAACACACCTCAGTGGTGTGTGTAATACAGTCTATCTATTATTTGATAAACCTTAACACATGGCATTCCTCATAGATAAAATATTCCACTTTGACAAAAATTATATAATAAACTATTAGTATTAATTAAAAATTAAATATTAAAGTATTATTATCCCAAAAATTTCAATTATTTTTTAAAAATAAATAAATTCTTTTTCTTACCCCATTCCACCACCTCCCCCCCCACTCCCCCCCCCCCGCCCGGACAATGCTCCGTCCTTTATTTTTTTAATTTCTTTTAATAAAATATTTTTAAAAAATTCATACTTCATCCCCCATCCCCAAACCACCCACTCATTCCTAAAAACAATTATACCCCACCTTATCAAATCCTCCGCTCCTAATTTATTTTTGTTTTTTACATTTTTCTCATTTTGTTTTAGATATGTACATATATTTTTAGAAAATTTTTTCTACTTGTGTACCTGATATAACATAACATAACATAAATAAATAAAATTTATTTTAAAAAAAGTCTTGCGGCAAATTAAAAAATACTTTCCAAAAAAGATATGTACTTATCTAACACAAAACGAGAAAAAAAAATGAAAACGGAGGAATAGGTGGAGTGGGGTAGAATTATTTTTTTAAAGAAAATAAAATACTATCTAAATTATTATTTGAAGGTGGGGGAGAGATGAAGTAAAAAAAAATAAGTACTTTTATAAAAGAAATTTAAACAAAAAAAATTAAAAAATGGGGGGGGGGGGGGGGTTAGGTACAGTGAAGAGGAAATGATGGAGTGGGGTAAGAAAAAAATATTTTACATTTTATTTTATAAAACAAATATTATTTTTTTAGGATAATAATTCTTTAATATTTAATTTTAACTAATACTAATAATCATTTTGGCAAGGTGGAATGTTTTGTCCATGTGGAGTGTGATGGTGTAATTTTCTTAAATAAAAGAGAGAGTGCATTACACACACCATGAAGAGAGTGTAATAAAAGACAGAGGTGTGTTTCTCAAACTAATAAGTGAAAGTTTAGGTATGAAACTCACACTCTCAATAGTATAGGTATGAAACTCAAAAAAAGGGAGAGTTTAGGTGAGTTTTTTTAGACCTATCTCATAATAATAAAATAAGGCTAACAAACCCAAAAAATATCAACTGGAATAATTACTCCACCCGGAAGGAACATCAAATACTTTGCAACCATGGAACAGAGAAGAAATAAGACTTAAAGGAGAAAAAATGATACATGGCTTACCAGAGAACATCGAATCTGGAGGTTTTTCCGAAATCACCATAGTACAATTGTGGCTGTCACTGGAGTTCGTAGATGTTAGTCGTTTCTCCGTTCGTGGTGGGTTCTGAGTGGGTCTGGTTCGTTTTCTTATTGCGATGTTTGCCGGAAAAGATGAAAAACAAGTGGGGTTTTGGTGTTTGTTTCAGTGGTCACTGGTGGTGGGTTTGGTCAGGGAAGAGAAGACAAGTGAAATGGGGTGGTCGTTCGGTGGTTGGTCTGCGAAAATGGAGTTGGTTGTTTGAGGTAGTGATGTCTGATAACATTGGAGGGTGGTTTGGCGTGGAGAAGGTGGTGCGTGGATTGGAATTGTTGTTGTTCGCCGGAGTGGAGAGGGGAAGCTATGTAAGCTTGCTCCAGTTGTGAGCTTCGCCGGAGATGAAAGAGAAAGGGGAGAGTATCCTGGGTTTTTGGGTCGGGGTTTTGTGTTACCAGATCTTCGCCAGATTCTGGGGTGGTGGCAGCCGGAAAATTAATGAATAGTGAAACCCTTTTGTGAATAAAAATCTGAAAATTTACAACTCTACTCTATAAATATTTCACCACCACTAAATGACCAAGGAATTATTTAAATAGAAAATTGGAAACCACCTTATGTAATGACCTGTTCCCATCATTATGGATAAGCTAATGGAGGAGGAATTTGGGCGAGAAAACTTCCTAGTAGGAACTTGAAAATTTCCAGCCTAGGCCAAACTTGGATGAAATATGAGTCAGGTGAGATCTAGGTAATACGGTAATGGATGGGGATGTGATTATGAATTTGATCATTTGAGTGAATAGCCAAGACGATAAGGAGCCTGTACAACTTGCGGAATCGAATTTGGGCGGGTAAAACTCCTGTAATTGATCTTAGCGTGAAAGGGTTGTTTTAGAACATCAAGATTTGAGGGTGTGTTTTGAAATGGGGACATGGAACACAAATTCTGAGTCTCTGTCTCTGTCTCTGAGATACCATCCACCGCGGGATGATTCCCGCCATGGTAGGCCAGTTGCGAGTAAAAATGGAAGAAGTCCTAAAACGTTATTTTTTTGCAAACTTCATTCTTGGAGAGAAAAAGGGCAACCTGGGGCTATTTCTTCTTATTTTTCACTAATTGTCGTGCTAAAGGTAATTTAATTACTCCCCTAATTAGTAAATTGATTCTTAGAACTTAGAATCCTTTCTATTTATCCTTGGGTGAGGGTTTTGACTTGAATTTAATGGTGGAAAAAGCCCTAGTTGGATGTTAGGATCATGGAATTGGCCGAGAATTTGAAATTTGGATATAATCCGAGTAAACTAGACAACTATTATTGCTCATTTGCATTAATTACTTGTTTTAGACCAAGAACAAGTTGATAGACTCCGAAAAGGGAAAGCTCAAGTTCCTTAAGAGTGTTCAGGCTTGGTTTCAAGGTAGGTGATGGTTTGATTTCCCGTTTGTGTTATATATGCCAGCTAACTGCTCCATTGTATTCATGCATGTAGGTGATGGTTTGATTTCCCGTTTGTGTTATATATGCCTGCTAACTGCTCTATTGTATTCATGCATGTAGGTGATGGTTTGATTTCCCATCTATGTTATATATACATGCTAACTGCTACATTGTATTCGTACATGAAGGTTAAAAGGGAAAGATGAAATTAATCTAATGAAATGACTATTTGTGATTCTGTAGCATGCAATAAACTTGTTACCTTATTGTATGATACAAGTGTATAAATCATTCATTTTTTTGCTGATTGTGTTTGTGGTTGATTGGATCGGGTGTCACCTTCCGACACATATTCGATCAGGTTTCACGTACCGACACATTATTGAATCGGGTGTCACGTTCCGACACACTAACAGTTTGAGTGTGGGTTCTATGAGAGAACCATCATTAACTGTTGCTGTTGAGATTGATATTGTGAAACTGATATATTGAGCATGAACTAGTAAATTGTTATTCTTTCTGTATATGTGTGGTTTACTATTCAACTGATTGTGACAAAAAATAAAATTAACAAAATTAACCGATAAAAATCCTAATATTTTGAGAAATAAGGATAGTTATAAAAAAATTGCATTAAAATTGCAAAACATGTATTTTGACCTATTTAACGAATGAAATACTTAAAAGTATTAACTTTAAAAATATCAGACCAAATTTTGGTGTCAACAACTTGCCACTTTGTTTGATTAGGATCGATGAAAGAAATCCTGGGCAAACAAAGTTGACGAACCCAAATTTGGTTTGATTAACTTTGAACAAAACAATATGAGACATAAGTAGAGATTTTCAACAATACTCTACATCCGCCAAAGGGGCTGAAAATAATAAACAAAAATTAAGGATTGATTGTAAACTGAAAACATTCACATACCTTTGATGTTACCATCGAAATTGCACTCTGAAGGTAGTGTACCTCTTTGAAGGGAAGGCAATGTGATAACATGTCACTTTGAATTAGGTGACGGCTTAACTTGTCTTTTGAAATGCGGACGACCTAACTTGAATATAACATGTCACTTTGAACAGGGTGACAAACCAGCGTGTCTCTTTAAAGGCGGATGACCCAACTTGAATATTACATGTCCCTTGACCCTTGAAGGGAGATGACAACCGAACATCTCTCTTTAAAGGTGGACGACCCAATCTTAAACTTAACGTGCCACTTAGAGGGAGGTTACAACCCAACGTGTCCCTTTAAAGGTGGATGTCCCAACTTGAATATAACATGTCATTTGACGGGAGATGACAACCCAACGTGTCTCTTTAAAGGTGGACGATGTAATCGTAAACTTAACGTGCCACTTAGAGGGAGGTGACAACCCAACATGTCTCTTTAAAAGCAGACGACCCGTCTTATATATAACATGTCACTTGAAGAGAGATGACAACCCAACGTGTCTCTTTAAAGGCGGATGACCCAGTCTTGAATATAATATGTCACTTAAAGGAGGTACAACCCAACGTGTCTCTTTAAAGGAGGACGGTCCAATCTTGAACTTAACGTGCCACTTAGAGGGAGGTGACAACCCAACATGTCTTTCTTTGTTGAGTACAGGGCATCTTCAGGCGGCTATTGAGAGACCTCAACTAGGAGATCACTGACTTGTCGAGTTCAAGGGTGAGCCAGTTCCTTTAAGCTACCATGGATTCATCTAGGATCTTAGTCAATTTCCTTTGAACTTAGACCTTTCAGACTCTTTACTTTATGTTTAGTTGTTTTGGGGATTGCATCCCCTTATCATAGACTGTTTAGTTAGAAGTTTTGGTAGAATGACTTTCATGTTCTATGGGTTGAACTTCCACTTGTTTATGTTTCTTTTTGATAACTTACTGAGTTTATGGGAATTAAACTTTTAAATTGATTATTTATACTGTTCCACATCTTTAAATGCCCATTTTTTGGTTAGTATTATTCAGTTGGGTTGTAGTAATGGTTCTCCCACCGGAGGGTTAGTGTGGGTGCCAATCACGGCAGTTTGGGTTGTGACAAAGTTTGTATCAGAGCCCTAGGTTTTTTTATCTCGTTGTACCAAAACGAGTCTAGTAGAGTCTTGCGAAATGGTACGGAGACGTCTGTACTTTTCTTCGAGAGGCTACATGACTTTAGGAAAATATCTCTATCTCCTTCTTTTTTTGTGTTATAACTTGATTCCAATTGATTATCTAGTGATACAAATTGGTATCTAATCTCTTTCACTCTTTGGTCCACATATGGTTAACACGTGAAACAACGGCACCATGTCAGTAGCTCCCATCAATGAGCCAGCAGGGGATCCCACAACGAGAGGACGTAGCTGAGGCAGGGGTAGAGGAAGAGGAAGGGGAAGAGGCCGAGGAAGGGTAGCACACACCAAGGGTGAAGCCTAAGGTGAGAATGTACCCAAGGAAGAGGCCCCTCCCGCACCCATGGTCGAGGTAGAAGAGAATATGGAGATTGAGGTGGAAGAGGATGCTGAACTAGAGGAGGATGCACAGGCTAGGACTGCAGGACTTTCCCCTTTAGATCCAGCAATAGCTAAGCAGATTTTGACTTTTTTCTGAATGGGTTGGTTGGCTCTTGAGCTATTCCCACGGTGCAAGTTGCTTAACCTCCAGTCATCCGCCCCGTCGCTATTACATTCCCTAAGACAGATGGAGTGTTGGGTGCTGATACCTTCTTCCATCCACGTTTGGGCCCTGTGATTACTGACACTGAGCACGAGATGCTGACCATGTTTTTGAATTTAAAGTCGCCAGTGTTCCATAGTTTTGAAAGTGAGAATGCCTATGAGTTCATCCTAGATTTATATGATAGACTACACAAGTTAGGCATTGTGCACCAGCATGGAGTTTAATTTGTTACCTTTCAGCTTCAAGGTGAGGCTAAGCAGTAGTGGAGAGCCTTGTGGAATATCGATCGCCACTCTTGCCTCCACTCACTTGTGTTCAGTTCAATGCCTTATTTCTTTAGAAATATGTTCCCCGGACTTTAAAGGACCACAAGAAGGATGAGTTCATGGATTTGGAGTAGGGTAGTATGATTATAGCCGCTTATGAGGCTAAGTTCCATGCCTTGTCTGTATATGCTACGCAGTTGGTGACTATAGAGAAAGAGAGGATCCGTTTGTTCCTCAAGGGATTGAATCCCGAGTGGCATGTATTGTCTGTTCATATAACCTCTACAGGTAAAAACTTTAATGAATTGATAGACTTTGTGAAGAAGGTAGAAGGAGTTCAACGGGATGGGCAGGCCATGGCTTTGGCTGAGAAGCCCAAGAATATAGGTAACTTTAATGGCTCTTACACCAGAGGTTCAGGTAGATCGACAATTCCAGCCCAGCCAATACAGTTAGCTATGCCCGCTTCTACGGGTGGTTACTTAGGGACTCCGCAGCAGAATCCTACCCAAGATGGTCAGGGAGCCTCTTTTGCGCTAGTCAACAGGTCATCTCTTGATTGCAGTTGTTACAATTATGGGGAACCATGACACATAAGGAGAGATTGTACCCACCCACGCATGACTGAACTCGTGCAGTAGCAGACTAGAGGAGTGGTACCGGTGGGCGGAGGTAATAATGGCAGAGGACGTCCACAAGGTGGGCGAGAAGGAAATTAGAGAGGCCGTGGAGGCCGGGGAAATGGTAATGCAGGTAGGGAGCAGTGCAGCCAGGCAGAATGGTTACCTATCAGGATAACAAGGCTCAGCTTTATGCCTTTCCAGGAAAGACCGAGGCTGAGGCGTCAGATGTAGTGATCAAAGGTATTATTCTTGTCTGTGACTGGATGGCTATTATTTAGTTTGATCCAGGATCTACCTATTCTTATGTGTCAGTACAGTTTGCCTTGGGATTTGATGCAATTTGTGATGTGCTTGATGCCCCCATCCATGTTTCTACCCAGTTGGGGAGTTTGTCATAGTCACCCATGTCTATCGTGCTTGTTCTATCATGATTATGTGTTTTCAGACTCTGAATGATTTAGTTATTTTGGATATGACTGACTTTGATGTAATCTTAAGCATGACTTGGTTGTCCCCCTATTATGTTGTGCTTAATTGTAATGCTAAGACTGTGACTCTAGAGATCCCGGGTAAGGAAAAGTTAAAGTGGGAAGGGTTGTACAAGCCTAAGCCAGCTAAGATCATATCTTTCATCTGGGCTAGGAAACTGGTGGGGCCAGAATGTTTGGAATATTTGGCTCATATCTGGGATGTCGATGCAGAGTCCTCATCTATTGAGTCCATTCATGTAGTGTCGGAGTTTAAGGAAGGGTTTCCTACTAATTAACCTGGTATGCCTCCAGATAGAGATATAGATTTTTGTATTGACTTAGAGTCGGGCACTCGCACAATCTCTATCCCTCCTTATCGCATGGCTCCAGCAGTGTTAAGAGAGCTTAAGACCCAGATCCAAGAGCTCCTTGATAAGGGTTTCATCCGTCCTAGTTCTTCCCCGTGGGGGTGCTCATAGCTTGTTTGTTAAGAAGAATGATGGCAGTATAAGGATGTGCATAGACTACCGATAGTTGAATAGGGACACCATTCAAAAGAAGTACCCATTGCCTGGTATAGATGATCTCTTTGACAAGTTGCAGGGTGCATCATTATTCTCTAAAATTGATATAAGGTCCGGGTACCATCAGTTAAAGATTAGGCCCGAGAATGTACCCAAGACGACATTCAGGACTCTGTATGGGCACTATGAGTTCTTGGTGATGTCGTTTGGGTTGACCAATGAACCTGCAGCCTTCATGAGTTTGATGAATGGTGTGTTCAAACCATTCCTAGATTCCTTTGTTATTGTCTTTATTGATGACATTTTTGTCTATTCGAAGAATAAGGAAGAGCATGCATACCCTCTTCGTATTGTTTTTGGTGTCCTTGGCAACAAAAGTTCTATGCAAAATTTTCTAAGTGAATTTTGGTTTTCCTCGGTTGCCTCTTTGGGACATGTAGTTTCAAAAGAAGGGGTAATGGTAGATCCCCAAAAGATTGAAGTAGTCAAGAACTGGGTATAGCCTAGTTCTGTGACTGCGGTTAGGAGTTTTGTGGGGCTTGCCAGTTACTATCAGCGGTTTGTGAATAATTTTGACTCTATTGCCACGCACTTGACAAGACTGACTCAAAAGGAGGTACCTTTTGAGTGGACTGACAAATGTGAAGAGAGCTTTTAAAAGCTCAAGACTCTTCTGATCACAGAACCTATTCGGACATTGCTAGTGGAAGATAAGGATTTCATTGTTTATTGTGAAGCTTCACATTCGAGCTTGGGTGTTGTGTTGATCCAGGATAAGAATGTCATAGCTTATGCCTCTCAACAGTTGAAGATTCATGAGAGGAACTACCCGACGCATGATTTGGAGTTGGCAGCGGTAATGTTTTCTCTCAAGATTGGGCGACATTATCTCTATGGAGTCAAGTGTGAAATGTTCACTAATCATCGCAGTCTACAACATGTATTCACTCAGAAAGACATGAACATTAGACAACAAAGATGGATCGAGTTACTTAAATATTATGATGTCACCATTCAATACCATCCATGTAATGCTAATATGGTGGCAGACGCATTAAGCTGGAAAACAGTGAGTATGGGCAGTTTCTTGGGTGTTTCCAGGCGACCCTTGGCTAGGGAGATCCAGACCTTGGAGTCCAGGTTCATGTAGTTGGGCATCTCATAGAAAGGTGGGGTGTTAGCCAACATTGAGGTTACACCCACTTTATTTGAGGAAATCCAAGTCAAGCAGTTTAAGGATGAGAGTTTGAATGAGCTCAGAAAGAAGACAGTGTCTTGCAAGGAACAAAATGGTACTCTTGATGCAGGTGGTGTGCTCAGTTTTAGGAGAAGGATTTGTGTTCCCCGAGTGGATGACTTGATTTAAAAGGTGTTGACATAATCTCATGGTTCGCGGTACTCTATTCATCCAGGTATGACAAAGCTGTATCGAGACTTGAAGCAACTTTATTGGTGGCGTGGCATGAAAAAAGACATAGCTGAGTTTGTGGCTAAGTGCAAAAACTATCCGCAGGTAAAAAATGAGTATCAAAGGCCTGCCGATTTGCTTTAAAGAATGTCAATCCCTGAATGGAACTGGGAAAGGATAGCTATGGACTTTGTGGTTGGTCTTCCTAAGACCCTGGGAAAGTTTGACTCCAATTGGGTTGTAGTTGACAGACTGAATAAGTCAACCCACTTCATTCCAGTCAGAGAAGACTATAATGCCCAACATTTGGCAAAGATTTATGTTAATGAGATAGTAAGGCTGCACGGGGTGCTCCTTTCTATAATCTCAGACGTGTTACGCAGTTTACATCAATGTTTTGGGGGAAGTTGCATGAAGAGTTGGGAACTCATCTCACTTTTAGCACAACTTTTCATCCACATATTGATGGACAGTCGGAGAGAACAGTTCAAGTGGTGGAATACATGTTAAGGGCATGTGTAATTGACTTTGGAGGGCATTGGAATAAATTCATACCTCTGTGTAATTTCTATTACAACAATATCTATCACTCCAACATTGACATGGCACCGTTCGAAGAACTTTATGGGAGGGGATATAGATCGCCCATAGGTTAGTTTGAGGCCGGAGATGTGAAACCTTTGGGGGTGGATTTGGTAAAGGATGCTCAGGATAAGATAAGGATTATCAAAGCTAATATTCTAGCCGCTCAGAGTCGAGAGAAAGAGTATGCAGATCGTAAGGTAAGGGGAATGACGTTTCAGGCTGGTGAACAAGTTCTTCTAAAGGTGTCACCCATAAAGGGGTGATGACATTCGGCAAGAAGGGCAAGCTCAGTCCTCGTTACATTGGTCCATTTGAGATCCTTGACTGTGTAGGGCCAGTGTCTTATAGGTTGTCTTTACCTCCTAGCCTACCTGGAGTCCATCAAGTGTTCCATGTGTCCATTTTGAATAAGTATCATGGGGATGAAGATTATATCATCAAGTGGAACTCAGTTTTGTTAGAAAAAGGATCTTCAGTATGAAGAGGAAGTGATTGCAATCCTTGATTGTGATGTTCAGAAGTTGAGAACCAAAGAGTTTATGTCAGTGAAAGTTTAATGGAAGCCTCGTTCGGTTGAGGAAGCGATTTGGGAAACCGAGAAGGGAATGCGAGACAAGTATCCCAGTTATTTGACGATTCAGGTGCTACTCCAATCTTTACTTAGCCCAGTTTTCCTAGTTTGTCACTCGCAGACGAGTGATGGATAAGTTGGTATCTATTGTAACGACCTATTCACGACATTATGGATAAGACAATGGAGAAGGAATTTGGGCCAGAAAATATCTGAGTAATAACTTGGAAATTTCCAGCCTAGGCCTGACTTGGACGAAATCTGAGTTAGGTGAGGTCTAGGGTAATCTAGTAATGGATAGGGGATTTAATTATAAATTTGATCATTTGAGTGGATAGCCAAGATGATAAGGAGCCTGTACGGCATTACAAAATCTAATTCAGGTGGGTAGAACTCCTGTAATTGATCTTAGTGTGAAAGGGTGGTTTAAGAACATCAAGGTTTGAGGGTGTGTTGTGAAATAGAGACTTGGAACACAAATTCTGAGTCTATGCCTCCATGAAACCAGCAACGACATGATTATTCCCACCATGGCGGGACTTCTATGGCGGGCCAGTCGCAAGTAAAAACAGAAAAAGTCTCAATACGTTATTTTTTCTGCAAACTTCATTCTTGGAGAGAAAAAGGGTGACCTAGGGCTATTTCTTCTTGTTTTTCACTAATTCATGCGCTAAAGGTAAGTCAATTACTCCCCTAATTCGTAAATTTATTCTAAGAACTTAGAAATCCTTGCTATTTATCCTTGGGGGAGGGTTTTGGCTTGAATTTAATGGTGGAAAAATCCCTAGTTGGGTGTTAGGATCATGGAATTTGCCTAGGGTTAATATTTGGATATAATTCAGGTAAACTAGGCCACTATTATTGATCATTTGCATTAATTACTTGTTTTAGACCAAGAACAAGCTGAGAGACTCTGGAAAGGGAAAGCTCAAGTTCCTTAAGAGTGTTCAGGCTTGGTTTCGAGGTAGGTGATGGTTTGATTTCCCGTCTATGTTATATATTTCTGCTAACTGCTCCATTGTATTCATGCATATATGTGATGGTTTGATTTCCTGTCTGTGTTATATATGTCTGCTAACTCCTCCATTGTATTCATGTATGTAGGTGATGGTTTGATTTCCCATCTGTGTTATATATTCCTGCTAAATGCTCCATTGTATTCATGCATATATGTGAATAGGGAAAGATGAAATGAATCTAATGAAATGACTATTTGTGATTCCATAGCATGCAATAAACCTGTTACCTGATTGTACGATACAAGTGTGTAAATCATTCATTTTGGTGCTGATTGTGTTTGTGTTTGTGGTTTATTGGAACGGGTGTCACGTTCCGATACATAATTGGATCGGGTGTTACATTTTTATACATATTTGATCGGGTTTCACGTTTCGACACATTATTGGATCAAGTGTCACGTTCTGAACCACTAACAATTTGAGTGTGGGTTCCATGAGAGAACCATCATTGACTATTGCATTTGAAATTGATATTGTGAAACTGATATATGGAGCATGAACTGCTAAATTGTTATTCTTTATGTATCTGTGTGGTTTACTATGTCTCACTTACTAGAATAGCCGTGTGATCCTAATAGTACACCATTGTTTTGTGTATTGATATTGCACTTGCTCTTTCTTTGTTGAGTACAGGGCATCTTTAGGCGGCTGTTGAGAGACCTCAGCTAGGAGATCACTAACTTGTCAAATTCAAGGGTGAGAGAGTTCCTTCAGTCTACCATGGATTCATCTAGGATCTTAGTCCATTTCTTTCCGACTTAGACCTTTCAGACTCTTTACTTTATGTTTAGTTGGTTTGGGGATTGCAGCCCCTTATCTTAGACCATTCAGTTTGAAGTTTTGGTACAATGACTTTCAAGTTCTAGGGGTTGAATTTCTGCTTGATAATGTTTGTTTTCGATAACTTACAGAGTTTATGGGAACTTTGCTTTTAAATTGATTATTTAAACCTGTTCCACATCTTTAAATGCCCGTCTTTTGGCTAGTATTATTTAATTGGGTTGTAGTAATGATTCTCCCACCGGAGGATTAGTGTGGGTGTCAATCACAACGGTTTGGGTCGTGACACCTTAGTACAATACCATTACCTTAAAACTATGGGCTAAAACCACTAGTTATTAAAATATATATGTATGCAATCTGATCTGTATTTAACTTTATTTCTAGACTGTGCTAAAAACACCAAAATGAATATTAATAAAATTAATGAATAAAATAAATATTAACAAATACAATGAATGGCATGTAAAAAATGTCATTTAACAGAAATAATGACTTAATCAAACCGAACAAATATTCACAACATATTCAACTGCTTGTGACAAAAAATATTATAAAGAGAATGAACCGATAAAAATCCTAATATTCTGAGAAATAAGGATAATTATCAAGAAATTACATTAAAATTGCAAAACATGTATTTTGAACTATTTAACGAATGAAATACCTAAAAGTATTAACTTTAAAAATATCAGACAAAAATTTGGTGTCAACAACTTGCCTCTTTGTTTGATTAGGATCGATGAAAGATATCCAGGTCAAACAAAGTTGACGAACCCAAATTTTTTTTGATTAACTTTCAACAAAACAATATGAGACGTAAGTAGAGATTTTGAATAATACTCTACATACGCCAATGGGGCAGAAAATAATAAACAAAAAGTAAGGATTGATTGTAAACTGAAAACATTCACATACCTTTGATGTTACCATCAAAATTGCACTATGAAGGTAGTGTACCTCCTTGAAGGTAAGGCGATGCGAATAACTTGTCACTTTTAATGAAGTGACGACTTAACTTGTCCTTTGAAATGCGGACGACCTAACTTGAATATAACATGTCACTTTGAACAGGGTGACAAATCAATGTGTCTCTTTAAAGGGGGACGACCAAACTTGAATATAACATGTCTCTTGAAGGGATATGACAACCGAATGTGTCTCTTTAAAGGAGGAGAACCCAATATTAAACTTAACGTGCTACTTAGAGGGAGCTGACAAACCAACGTGTCTCTTTAAAGGTGGACGGCCTAACTTGAATATAATATTTCATTTGAAGGGAGATGACAATCCAACGTGTCTCTTTAAAGGCGGACGACCGAATCTTGAACTTAACGTGCCACTTAGAGGGAGGTGAAAACCCAACATGTCTCTTTAAAGGCGGACGACCCATCTTGAATATAACATGTCACTTAAAGAGAGATGTCAACCCAACGTGTCTCTTTAAAGGCGGACGACTCAGTCTTGAATATAATATGTCACTTGAAGGAGGTGACAACCCAACGTGTCTCTTTAAAGGCGGACGATCCAATCTTGAACTTAACATGCCACTTAGAGGGAGGTGACAACCCAACGTGACTCTTTAAAGGCTGACGACCCAACTTGAAACTTGAATGTACCATGTCACTTGAAGGGAGATGACAACCCAACGTGTCTCTTTAAAGGCGGACGGCCCAATCTTGAACTTAACGTGCTACTTAGAGGGAGGTGACAACCCAGCATGTCTCTTTAAAGGTGGACGACCCAACTTTAATATAACATGTAACTTGAAGGGAGATGACAATTAAGGACAGACGACCCAGTCTTGAATATTATATGTCACTTGAAGGAGGTAACAACCCAACGTGTCAGTTTAAAGGCGGACGACCCAACTTAAATATAATATGTCACTTGAAGGAGGTGATAACTCAACATGTCTCTTTAAAGGCGGACGACCGAACTTGAACTTAACATGAATGGTATACCACCAAATATGTAATAACAATGTTAATAACAAATGTAAGATAAATGCAACATAAATTATGCAAACATGGCCTCATATGAACAATGAACATGGTGATTATCTAATGCAACAATTCAAACTTGATAACATCATAAAAAATAACAATTTGAATGGAATAAAAATTAAACAATGTCATTTTGAACGGTATGACAAACCAATTTAAAAAGAGCATAATTTTGAATGGCATGATAAACAATTTTTTTTAAGAAAAAACTAATCTAAAATAACAAATAAACTTTAAAATGTGTCATTTTGAAGGGTATGACTACCCAATTTCAAAAGAATCATTTTATTTGAGATAACAAATTTATTTTTAAAAAATGTCATTTTTAAAGGTATGACGACCTAAATTTAAAATGATGTAATTTTGAAGGGTATGATGACCCAATCTTACAATTTTAACAATTATATGGTCCACAAAATTATTTTGGACAAGTATCAACGATGAAACGGTCCACAAAGTTGGTTTGGACAAGTATCAACAATAAAACGGTCCACAAAGTTGGTTTGGACAAGTATCAACAATGAAACGGTCCACAAAGTTAGTTTGGACAATTATCAACAATGAAATGGTCAACAAAGTTAATTTGTACAAGTATCAACAATTAAACGGTCCACAAAATTGGTTTGGACAAGTATCAATAGTGAAACAGTCCACAAAGTTGGTTTGGATAAATATCAACATTGAAACGGTTGACAAAGTTGGTTTGGACAAGTATTGAAAAGTGGGTATTAGCCCATTTTTTATTTATTGAACAATGAAACATATTTTAACTTTCTTAGCACCAACAATTAGTAATGTCCAAAAAAAAAAATCATCATTCTTTCTCTTTCAACTGAGATTGACTTCAAGGTAACTCCTATGGATTCAAGTGGTACCTCAAATGTACTTAAGTAACGACAAGATTTGTACATCGTGATACAAACAAAGGCTTTGAACTAGACCTAACATCATGTTTCAAGGGCCCTCACCACAAAGAAAGTCCCAATTTTCACACATTTAAAGTGTTTTGATTTGGTAACACTTAACAAAATCCACTCACACTCAGAAAAATATTCAACGCATGAAATTGTGATACCATAGGTTTGGCCTTCATGTAAATCTCCACTAATGTGAGACTATTTGAAATGAAATCATGTAGGACTTGTTAATGGCTTGTAATATAGGCATAGGGACGTGTAGGATAGTCATTAGGGATAAAAGTGACTTAATCCTTTCTTGAGAATTGCATTGAATTTTCTTTTAATATTTGTTATGCTTTTAATATTAGATTCTCTTTATTATCCATTCTCTTTGCACTTTTTGACTACTTTGAAACTTTGCTTTTCTCTTCCCGAGCCTACACCGTGGACGTCGCCGGCACTCGAGAACCATTGCTGGCCCCAAGCAAATCATTGGCCTGCCTCAATACTCAGCGGAAGACTTACTCAACAATAAAAGTACTTTAAAAGTAAAGTTTTAACGCAATGTCTCAAAATAGATACTCAAAATAATTTATGCAAAACATTCACCGGCCAAAAGAGGTAACTCAAGTCTTTAAACATTAAACACTAGAAATTAAAAAGACTCATGAACTACTACTGTCTATCTATGAAGCCATTAATACTGTGAGGGATGTCGGGACAATACCCTCGATCATCTTAACAATACTGAAATAACGGAAATAAATAAGGGATCCTCCGGAAGCAAGGCGGCTCACCAAAGCTAACTCGAGCTTCTATGAAATCAACGAAGCGCTTGTTGATGATTCTGATATCCTGTATCTGCATCATGAAATGATGCAGGCCAAATGGCATCAGTACATTGAATGTACGAGCATGTAAGGGGAACACTGAACATAACATAAAAGCTTTAACTTGGAAAGAAGAAAACATACTCAACTCAACTCAACCTAACTCATGGATACTCAACTCAATGCAGTATAAAAACAACAATGAAGATGTCGTTTATATAAAGCATTTAAAACAGTAGATAATAACTCAATGTATTTAAAAATACAATAATATTTCAGTTTGTATGTAAAGATATAAAATAACTCAATTTGAGAAATTCTCTAACTGATAACCATCATTATGAGCTTATGTGATGATACATTGTCTCGCCCACGCTGCCAGAACTCTCATATACCTTGCCGGAGTATAAGACATCCTCAACCAAGTGGATCCACTAATCTATGCTTAAAAAGCAATAACGAAACATCTAAAAAGTATGACCCTTTCTACCTACATTGGCTACATAGTTTATGAGGACTTTGAGTTGTATTACCTCGTCTCCATATCAGTGCTCAATACTACTCCCAAAAATATAACTCAGCTCATATTTTTAAAAACATTTCCTCATCCTAAAACTTTGACATTATTACTCAAAAGGTTCTCTTAAAAGAGATTATACTCAAAAACTCCTCATTAACTCTTTTGGAAATCGATGTTTTCTCTCATTTTAAATGTAAAAACATTTACTTTTGGGAATACTTAGTTCCCATTTATTCATTTTGAAAAATGAAACTCGACTCTCCTCATCCTCATACTCAAGTACTAAAGTCTTCAAAACAAGTTTTAAAATATTTGTAAAAGACTTCTCAAAATAACTCGAAAGAAATATCAAGCTTTACTCTCAACTCTACCTTGAATTTGAATTATGAATTCAAGGGTTATGATTCATGTTATTAAGGATCTCTCGATGCTTAAATGTAGTTTAGAGTAGTTAGAATCAGAAGGGAATAAAGGTATACTTTAAGAGGACTAAGACGGAGCAAACGACGGAAAAGGGTGGGGGCAGGCGACCCAGGCGCACTTAGTGGCGCGGGGCACCAGCCACTAAACTTCAAAGGCAACTTTCTGGCGCGGCGTGCCAGCCCCCTGCCCAGAAAACCCGATGAATTTTGTTTCTCGTTTTCTGACCCTATTTCTCCTAGAATCGAATGGTTTCTTCCAAACCCTCTTAGATTCGTTTACCCAACTTAATTACATGAGAATCTACTCAAAAACCCTCAAGAACAATACTCATTAACAAGATCCTCGCGTCAAGAACTCAACCAAACACAAAAATTCAAGAATGGGGAACAATACTTCAAGAACACTCATCAAGAACTTAAATTTCTCAATCTTTATGGATGAATTCGATAATCTAAATCATGATTGGTGTGTGGATGAATGAACCCATCACTATGGAAGCTTATATACCTCTTAGGGATCAAACCCTTGGTGAAATTTCTTGACAATTCTCAAGAATCTTGATGAACGCCTTGAACCTCTCCTCTTTTCTCCTCTTGAACTCCTCTCAAACACCCTAAGCGTATTTAGGATTGTGAAAACTGAACCAAATCAGTTTAGACCCCTAAAATATTACTAAAAACGTTTAAAGCTGATGGGGTAAGGAAAAGACCGAAATACCCCTCATTCATTCGGGTAACTTTCCTTAACTGGACAGGCTGACTTCAAATGGTCATATCTCCCTCATCCAAAATTGAAATGTAGCAAACTTAGTGGCGTTGGAAAGAGGATTCCAAGATCTTTCATTTGATATCTTATGGACCAATTAAATCATCCTACACTGAGACTTATGGTCATTTGAAGTTGACCCAAAACTCACAACTTAAGCTTAACTTGAGCAAATCTCAAATTTGCTCTTTCCAAATTAGTTCTTTCTGAGTTGGAATGTTACAATATATCCCCCTTGGAAACATTCGTCCTCGAATGAGATTACTCTAAGAAGAAATGAGGGTGGAAACATCTACTCCCAACTCAAACACCCTACAAGCAATTTAACACACTCAACATGTCAATTTAAAGAGTACGAAGAAAAGAATTAGTACCTTGATTTGGAATTTCTCTGGACTCAAAGAGATGTGGGTATCTCTTCTTCATGTCCTCCTCAGCCTCCCAAGTATCTTCCTCAACAAACTGATTCCTCCATAAGACCTTGACTGATGCTACCTCCTTGGTTCTCAACTTCCAAACCTGGCGATCCAGAATCTGAACGAGAATCTCCTCATAAGATAGGTTGTCCTTAATACTAATATTTTCAGTCAGTTTAATAAGTGAAGGTCGCCCATAAACTTCTTCAACATTGAAATGTGAAACACCGAATGGACTGCTGCTAACTCTGACGGTAGCTCCAACTCATAAGCTACATTGCCAATCCTCTTGGATATCATGTAAGGACCAATATACCGGGGACTGAGTTTCCCCTTCTTGACAAACCTCATAACACCCTTCATGGGTGAAACCTTCAAATAAACCCAATCGTCCACCTCAAACTCCAAGTCTCTTCTCCTAACATCGGTATAGGATTTCTAACGACTTTGTGTTGTTTTCAACCTTTCTTGAATGATCTTCACTTTCTCTATAGCTTGATGAACCAAATCCAGTCCTATCAATCCATCTTAACCAACCTTAAACCATCCAATAGGCGATCTACGTCTTCTCTCATAAAGAGCCTCATAAGGAGCCATCTGGATGCTAGAGTGATAACTCTTATTGTAAGCAAACTCAATGAGAGGTAAGTGATCATCCTAATTACCCTTGAAATCGATCACACACGCACTCAACATATCCTCTAAAGTTTGAATCGTACACTCTACTTGACCATCAGTCTAACGATGAAAAGCAGTACTCAAATTTACCTTCGAACCCAAACCTTTCTAGAAAGACTTCCAGAATTATGCGGTGAATTATGCACCTCTATCTGAAATGATGGACATCGGAACTCCATGAAGTCTGACCACCTCTTGAAATTTATAATTTGGCATAATATTCGGCTAAATAGGTAGTCTTTACCGGCAAGAAATTGGCTGATTTGGTCATTCGATCTAAAATCACCGAAATCGAATCATTTTGCCTGCGAGACCGTGACAACCTAGTAATGAAATCCATATTGATCATCTCCCACTTCTATTGCGGAAGATCTACGTTCTGAGCCATACTAGGCCTCTGGTACTCTACCTTGACTTGTTGGCAATTCGGGCACTTAGCAACGAACTCTGCAATACATACCTTGATACTACTCCACCAATAGACTCCCCTAAAGTCATGATACATCTTTGGGGAACCCAAATGGATAGAATATCTAGAGCTATGAGCTTCCTCCATGATCATCTCTTGGAGTTCATCCACATTTGGTACACACAATCTACCTTGATACCTCAACACTCCACCTCTCCCTTGTTCAAAAGCCATCACTGTAACACCCCAGATTCGAGAAGGGCAACAAAATAGTTTTCAGAAGTAGGAGGTGCCATCCGTTGGAGGCCAACCACGGACCGTAGGTGTGGTCCATGGTTGGTCACCCCATTGTTGCTCAGAAGCCCTGACCCACGGCCTTGACCAACGGACCGTCATTCGGTCCACGGTCTGAGGTTGAGGAGCCATACGTCAGGCCCCAAAATCCAAGTTTCTGAAGTGAACGACGGTGGTGTAGGACGAACCTTTGTTCAGTCCACGATCCATCGGTAGGTGTCCGTAGGTCAGTAAGTTGTCGGTTATCTTATGGGTAGTTGGGTCTTTTCCTAATTTGTCTAGCTTAATACTATGTCATTTTACCCTTCATTTATTGACCTATATAAGTGATTCCAAACCCCAAATTAGTTCATTCTCTTCAAATTCACCAAAAAGAAGAACAAGTCTCATTTCTAAAATATTTCTCTCTCTATAAGCTTGAAGAAGAAGATTCAACCTAGGGTTTCAAGTCAAGTCTCCATTCCTCCATTAAATATAAGAAATTGGCTCCAAGGTATGATAGTTTTCATCCATGGATTCCTTCCATTCATGGAGTTCCCAAATTCTCCTATTTCAAAAGTTAGAAATCCCCAGTTGAGTTAGGATTTTATTCAATTGCCATTGGTTCTCTTGATTATTGATTTAAATGATTGAATTATGATATCTTATGCATGAATTAATGAAATACTATGATTGTATGATGTTTCCCCTATGAACCCATGAAATCCCCATGTTTTTCCGAGTTATGAGCATATAATGTGGTTCTTGCATTATGAAAGAAGAGTTTTATGAAATCAAGCATGAATTGATAGAATTACATGAATTTATGATGAAATTCATGTCTAACCCATGTTTTCTATATCTTGATGATTGAAAGTGTGTTTTGAACCTTGAAAGGTGAATTATGAAATTATACATGTTCTTATGAAATCTATGCAAATGTTTTAAGGATGCGTTGAGAGTAAAGTATCAATGATAATGTTGTTGTTGTGTTGTTGAAAGGATTTTTCTCATATACACATGGAAGCATGGTGTGAAAGGTTTTCTCACAAAGTAAAGGGTTCTAAGAGTGAAAGGTCTTCTCACCTAATTGAATCAAAGATTAAGAGCTATCCTAATGAAACCTAGTTTGGATTGGTTATTGAATGATACCTTTCCATGGATGACTTATGACTTAGCTTGGATTGGCAAGATGACATGCCCTTCCATGGATAATAAGAATAAGTAAGAAATGACTATTCTATGAGATTTATGCTTAGCATCGAGAGGATATTGAGATGGAGGCTTTCTCGTTAGTAGAGGTCGGGTTTCTAGAAGCAATCTCCTTATCCCTTACCTATGTGCCCCCATAGGATGATTGTCTAGATAGACATTAGCTAGTGGATCCACTTAAGCTAGAAGTTCATGGTCCTTACCTTGGCAAGTAGGACAACCCTTTTCGGTGTGGGAGACACCGAGGGATCATGTTATAGCTCACATGGTCTCTATGTCGGTTAAGGTTACTTCCAACAACAACAACAACAACAATAATAATGAACTAAGGTTACTTCAAGAAGTATCTCATATGTGTTCGAAGCCTACAAAGATATTAGCTTGCATTGATCATATTTTATGACTTATGTTTTACAACCCTTCTAATATCATGATTTAGCTTGGTCAATTACATGTCATGAAATTTCCTATTTTAGCATAACTTTAATATTTTATTCATGGCTATCATACTTGGTACATTGTTTTGTACTAACGCATACTCTTGCCTACATTTTCCCAAATGTAGGGTCCGATAGTAAGGGTCCTCAGTTTCGTGGCTAGTGGTTGATTGCGAGGTTTCCGAGATTTAGTGAGTCCTCATGCATCGAGGATGGATTTTCCATTTTTCTTAGTTTCTTTCTTGTTTCCTGTTCTGGACATGATGTATGGGCTAGGCCCAATTTCATTTTATTGTATTAGATGGCTATTGGGACAAGTCTTTTAGACTTCCGCTCTACTTTTATAAAACTTTGGACTTCAAATGTTGTCTTTACTTCTTTGTTATATTTATTTTGTTATGAATGCTAAGTGGCTTGTATGGGTTCTCTCGGGGTCCTATACGCCATGTTACATCTAGGGTGTACCCCTGGATCGTGACAAACTTGGTATCAGAGCACAAGGTTTAGAATGGTCCTAGGATGTATCATAAGATACGTCGAGTATAGTCTTGTTCATGAGTGTGAAGCACGCCACATTTATGAATGAGAGGCTACAAGATGTTTAGGAAACTCCACTTCTTTCATTACTCTAAAGTCATGCGATGGAGTTTAACTCTATAAGGTCTCTCTCATAATCCTTATTCAATTATCTACAAGACATGGCTACTCGAAGAGCTTATGCTAGAAGGAATGTGAGGGAGAATGGGGAACAAAAAGCTCTTATCCAAGCTCCCCAAGTTCCAGTTGATCATTTGGCCGAGCAAGTGACTAATACGGAGTTTAGGGCTATTTTTCAAGTATTGGCTCAAGCCATGACGACCAAAGCCAATAGAGAGGTTGTGGTTCCTGTGAACCTAAATGTGGGTACGATGGCATTTAGAGTGAGGGACTTCACTAGGATGAATCCTCCGGAGTTTCATGGTTGTAATGTTGAGGAAGATCCTCAAGTGTTGATTGATGAGGTTTACAAGGGGTTGATGATCATGGGAGTGACGCCAGTGGAAAAGGCAGAGTTGGCCACTTATCAACTTAAGGGTGTTTCTCAAATATGGTACAACCAATGGAAAGAAGAGAGACCAAAAGATGTGGGTCCTATTGATTGGGAGAAGTTTAAGATTTCTTTCCTTGATAGGTTTTTTCCCCTTGAGATGAGGGAGGCAAGGGTGCTTGAGTTCATCAACCTTCGTCAAGGAAGTATGAGTGTTAAGGAATATGCTTTGTAGTTCACACAATTGTCTAAATATGCTCCAACAATGGTTGTCGATTCTAGGGCAAGGATGAGTAAGTTCATTTCGGGTGTGTCCAAAATGGTGGTTAAAGAATGTCGTACCGCCATGCTCATTAATGATATGGACATCTCTTATCTCATAGTTCATGCTCAACAGATCGAGGAGGAGAAACTTAAGGAAAAGACTAGGGAGACAAAGAGGGCTAAATTTGGTGATGGTAATTTCTCTCATGCAAGGTCCGATGGACATGGTCGTTCTAGATTTCGACAAATGTTTTCCGGTCAAGGTTCCTCCAATGCTCCTCCTAAGTTCAACAAATATAGGGTGTCTAACCCTAGGCCTCAAGGAGGGAATGGTAGTGGATCTTCATTGCCTATGTCTACTTGTGCTAGGTGTGGAAAGAAGCACGAGGGTAAGTACCTAGCCGGCACGAATGGTTGCTCCAGTTGTGGTCAAAGTGGTCATAAGATGAGGGACTGACCGATGCTTATGGCTAAAGGAATAAAGGGCAAGCAAGCTCCTCCTAGTTACCCAATGCTCCTAAGTAAAACTGATTATATGCACTTCAGACTCGTGGTGAACAAGAGGATTCTCCTGATCTGATTACCGGTATGTTTAAAGTATTCCAACTTATATGTTTATGCTTTACTTGATCCCGGTGATGCCTTTTCTTTTGTGACGCCATATATGGCTATGAGGTTTGATGTTCTTCCGGATGTGTTGTTAGATCCTTTTTCTGTCTCTACTCCTGTTGGTGATTCTATTGTGGCTAAGAGGGTCTATAGAAAGTGTCCCGTTTCCTTATCCCATAGAGTTACTCTTGTTGACTTGGTAGATCTTGATATGCTAGATTTTGATGTTGTCCTTGGTATGGATTGGCTGCACTCATGTTATGCTTCTATCGATTGTAAAACTCATGTAGTCAAGTTTCAGTTCCCGAATGAGCCTGTCCTAGAGTGGAAAGGGGGAAATTCTATGCCTAAGGGTCAGTTTGTCTCTTTTCTTAAAGCTAGAAAGATGATTTCTAAGGGTTGCATTTACAATCTAGTTAGGGTGAGGGATGTAGATTCTGAAACCCCTACTCTTGAGTCGGTGCCTGTTGTTAATGAGTTTCCGGAGGTATTCCCAGCTGATTTACCCAATTATCCTCTCAAAAGGGAAAAAGACTTCGTAATTGACCTTCTCCCAGATACGCAACCTATTTCTATTCTTTCTTACCGAATGGCTCCGGCAGAACTAAAGAAGTTGAAAGAATAATTAAAAGACTTGTTGGGTAAGGGTTTCATCTGACCAAGTATCTCTCCATGGGATGCTCTAGTTTTGTTCGTTAGAAAGAAAGATGGTTCTCTTCGTATGTGTATTGACTATCGTCAGTTGAATAAGGTGACCATTAAGAATAACCATCCTCTTCCAAGGATAGATGATTTGTTTGACCAACTTCAAGGAGAAAGCTATTTCTCTAAGATTGACCTACGATCGGGTTATCACCAATTGAGGGTGAGAGAAGATGATATTCCGAAGATGGCTTTTTGAACTCGGTATGGTCATTATGAGTTTTTGGTAATTTTGTTTGGGTTGATTAATGCTTCGGTGGCGTTTATGGATTTGATGAATAGAGTGTTTATACAATACCTTTACCTGTTTGTAATAGTATTCATTGTTAATATATTGATCTATTCGAGAAGTGAGAGTGATCATATTGATCATTTGAGGATCGTGTTTCAAATTCTCAAGGACCAATAACTCTTTGCCAAGTTTAGCAAATGTGAGTTTTGGTTAAGGTCCGTAGCTTTTCTTGGTCATATTGTTTCAAGTAAGGGTATTGAGATACATCCTAAGAAGACCGATGCGGTCAAGAGTTGGCCTAGACCTCTATCTCCTTTGGATATTATGAGTTTCTTGGGTTTAGCCGGTTACTACAAAAGGTTTGTTGAAGGGTTTTCTTCGATTTCCTCTCCTTTGACGGCTTGGACTCAAAAGAAGGTTAAGTTCATATGGTATGAAGCGTGTGAGAAGAGTTTCCAAAAGTTGAATGATAGACTTACTTCCGCTCCGGTGTTGACTTTACCGGAAGGGACTAATTATTTTGTTGTTTATTGTGATGCCTCGAGAATTAGGCTAGGGTGTGTGCTTATAAAAAATAGGAAAGTTATTTCCTATGCCTCGAGGTAACTTAAGATTCATGAGAAGAATTATCCTACCCATGACATTGAACTAGCAGCGATCGTTTTTGCCTTAAAGATTTGGAAACATTATATGTATGGTGTGCATGTTGATGTGTTTACCGACCACAAGAGTTTGCAATATATGTTTAATCAGAAGGATCTAAATCTTGGCCAAAGAAGGTGGCTTGAGTTATTGAAAGATTATGATATGAGCGTTCTCTATCACCCCGGTAAAGCTAATGTGGTGGCGGATGCTCTTAGTCGATTATCTATGGGTAGTGTTTCTCATACTGAAGATGAAAAGAAGGAGTTGGTTCGAGATGTTCATTGATTGTCCTGATTGGGTGTTCAGTTAGTGGACTCCGCCAAGAGTGGTGTTATGGTCCATAATGGTTCAGAATCGTCTTTAGTGGCGGATATGAAAGCCAAGCAAGGTCTTGATTCAATTTTGGTTGACTTAAAGGAAGCGGTGCTTAAAGAATCCATTGAGGCTTTCTCCCAAGAGGGAGATGGTGTACTTAGATATCAAGGTCGTTTGTATGTTCCTAATGTTGATGATTTGAGGGAACAAATCTTGTCAGCATCCCACAGTTCTCGGTATTCTATTCACCCAGGAGCCACCAAGATGTATCGTGATTTACGGGAGGTCTATTGGTCAAATGGGATGAAGAAGGATATTACGGGATTTATGGCTAAGAGTCCTAATTGTCAACAAGTGAAAGTTGAGCATCAGAAACCGGGAGGTTTATCCCAAGACATTAGCATTCCTACTTGGAAGTGGGAAGATGTGAATATGGATTTATTGTTGGTTTGCCTCACACCTGGCAACAACATGACTCGATTTGGGTTATAGTAGATCGGATGATGAAATCGGCTCATTTTATTCCCGTCAAGGTTTCCTATTCGGCGGAAGATTATGCTAAGTTGTACTTAAGAGAAATGGTAAAGTTGCATGGAGAGCCTTTGTCTATTATTTTCGATTGTAGTACCCCATTCATTTCTCTGTTTCGGAAGTCTTTCCAAAAGGGTCTTAGTACTCGTGTTAAGCTTAGTACAACCTTTCATCCCCAGACCGATGGGCAGGCGGAGCGTCCTATCCAAACTTTTGAAGACTTGTTAAGAGCTTGTCTAATTGATTTTAAGGGTAATTGAGATGACCATTTGTCATTGATTGAGTTTGCTTAGAACAATAGCTATCACTCGAGTATTGATATGGCTCCATTTAAGTCATTGTATGGTAGGTGTAACACCCCCGATTCGAAAGAGAGCAACATAGCAAAGTTTTAGGAAATTCAGGTGCCAGCCACAGAGGTCAACCACGACCCGTGGGTAGGACCACGGACTCTAGGTGTGGTCTGTTGATTGGCCACCCAAAATTGGTTAAGGGATCAGGAACCACGTCCTGAACAACGGACCGTCAGTCAAACCACGGTCTGTGGTTGAGGGTCCGTGGACCATGACCCAGAATCAAGTTTCTGACGACCAACGACGGCCGTGCAGGACGAACCGTTGGTCAAACCACGGTCCGTCAGTCGTGGTCCGTCGTTGGCAGTCAACAGTTAATTTTAGGGGCAGTTACTACATCATTTTTCCTATGTATAAGACCCCCTATATAAGTGATTTTACCACCCAAACTAGTTCATTCAAGTCATTCTCCTAAAATTCTAAAAGAAGACCAAAGTTCTTCCTCTCCAAATATTTCTCTCTCTAGAACTTGAAGAAGAAGAAGGGTTGAAGCTAGGGCTCAAGGTCAAGTCTCCATTCTCCAATAATTTGTGGGCTTTGATAGCAAGGTATGATAGCTTTATTCATCCATGGAATCCTTGCATCCATGGAGCCCCTAAGTTCCCAAATTGAAAAGTAGAAATTCCCCAATTTGAGTTAGGGTTTTCTCCTAAGTTATGGGTCTTGATGAATGTGGATCCAATTGATTGGGTTATGATTGTTTATGCATTAATTGAGTGGATTACATGTTTGTAGGATGAATTTACATGTACCCATGCTTAACCCATATTTCTAGGATGAAATTGATGTAAATGGATTTTAGTCTATGAAAGGAGAATTTATGGAATTAGGTGTATTCTTATAGGATAAATAAGATACATTATGAATTGCTTTGAAAGTGAAGCATATATGATGATTATGATAGGTATTGCTTTGAAAGTGAAGCATATGTTATGAATTGTTGATTCTTGATGTAATTATTGTGGAAGGGATCATTCCCACATGATTTGCTTATGAATGAATGTGAAAAGCTTTCTCACATTGAATGATTCTAGGTTGAAAGGATTGCTCACCTAAAATGAATCTAAGCTAAAGACTAGGAAATTGATGAGGCTAGAGGCGATTACCCATGATCTCTAAATGAGAAGGATATGAGGTGATTACCTATATTCCTTAGAATAGAATAAGAGGTGATTACCCTTAGTCCTTGAAGTTGAACAAGAGGCGACTACCCACGTTTCTATAATGTGAATTGAACAAGAGGCGAGTACCCATGATCCTTTATAGAAAGACAAGAGGTGACTACCCATGTCTCATGATGAAAGGACAAGGGGAAATTACCCACGATCCTAAAGTATGTTGGACAAGATCCCAAGGTAAGGAGGACTAAAGGCGACTACCCATGTTCCTTTATAGTGAGGCAAGAGGCGATTCCCCATGTCTATAAAAGATAAGATAGACTATGTTATGATAGGTGATGAGCTTGGATTGTTGCTTGAGTTTGCCTTCCATGATGAGTAAGACTAGTGGCGGATTACCCATGTCTTGGCTAACTATGAATTGAGGTTACTTCAAGAAGTATTCCTTATATGTTGATATGATCTATTTTGTGCATTGATTATGCTTTATTACTTATGTTGTCTAACTCTTATGTTTATGTTGATGTTTGTGCAAGTTATCATATTTAGTACATTTTTGTACTAATGCATAATCTTGCCTATATTTCTTATCCAAATGTAGGGTCCGACGTTCCCGACTCTCATCCCCGTGGCTAGGATCTATAGTAGAGGCAAGGTTGAAGATTGGTGAGTCCTCATAGCTTTCGAGGATTTGTCCATCATATCTCATATTTTCTTTTCATTTCTAGTTTTGAACATTGTTGTATGGGTTGTGTCCCAAGATTGTATTGTATTAGATGGTTTTGAGACAATTATATGAGACTTCCGCTTCGTTTTATGAAACTTTGGTATTGTCAAAGATGTTTTAAATCTTATCGATTTTCTATTACCTTGACTATGAATGCTAAGTGGCTTATATGAGGCCTCTCGGGGTCTTGTATGCCATGTTACGTCTAAGGGGTACCCCTGGGTCGTGACAGTAGGAGGTGTAGATCTCCTATAGGTTGTTTTGAGGTGGGTGGGTGACCCTAATAGGTCCCAAGTTGGTACATGAGGCCATAGAGAAGGTTCGACTTATAAGAGAAAGGTTGAAAATGGCTAAAAGTCAGCAAAAGTCATATGTCGATGTAAGAAGAAGAGATATTGAGTTTGATGCTCATGATTGGGTTTGCTTGAAATTTTACCCATGAAGGGTGTAATAAGGTTTGGTAAGAAAGGGAAGCTTAGACCCCGATATGTAGGCCCATATCAGATTTTGAGACGTGTTGGTAAGGTTTCTTATGAACTAGATTTTCCTAATGAGTTGGCATCGGTGCATTCGGTTTTCCATGTCTCTATGTTGAAAAAATATGTTGGAGATCCGACATCTATAATTCCCTTATAAGGTTTGGGAGTTAAGGAGAATCTTTCTTATGAAGAAATTCCGGTTGAGATTTTAGACCGGCAAGTCAAGAAGTTGAGAAACAAAGAAGTTCCTTCCGTAAAAGTGTTGTGGAGGAATCAGTTAGTTGAGGGATCTACTTGGGAGGCCGAGGCCGAGATGATGTCCCGATATCCTCATCTTTTTCCTTCTACCCCTACTCTAGCTTGAGGTATTGAGTTCCTCATGGTTTACTCTTTTTTTTGTGTCATGTGTCTTAGATATTCCATGGTTTACTCTTTTTTTTGTGTCATGTGTCTTAGATATTCCCATGATTCCTCATTTTATGCATGTTCATGAAAAGTTTAAGTTTTGAGAAAATGAGTCAACTTGATTGATTTCTACATGTTTATGTGCATTTGAGTATGAATTGCATATACACTACATGATATGATGTTTTGAACATGCTTTAGCTTGGAGTTGATGTTTCCTCCTCGGATATATGCATTTAAGTATAAGTTGCATATGGGTTTCATGATATGATGATAAGAGTATGTTTAGCTTGGAGTTGATGCTTCCTCCTCGGATATGTGCATTTATATGATTGCATGCATGATGGGCTGCTAGGTTTAGTTCCTATCTTCTTTTGATGTTGTAATTACGTCCTAGCTTGGAGTCGATATTACCTCTTTGGTTATATGCATTTAGATGACGTTGCATTGATTATTAGGTTGTTAATTTCTCTCTTACTCTTTTCGTACTAGCTTGAATCTCATTCGAGAACGAATGATTCCAAGGGAGAGATATTGTAACACCCCGGATTCAAGAAGAGCTAGACAACAGTTTTCAGAAATTGCAGGTGCCATCCGATGGAGGCCAACCACGGCCCGTGGATGGGACCACGGACCGCAAGTGTGGTCCATGATTGGTCACCCCATTGTTGCTCAGAAGCCCCGACCCACGGCCTTGACCAACTGACCGTCGTTGGGTCGACGATCCGTGGTTGAGAAGCCGTAGGTCAGGCCCCAAAATCCAAGTTTCTGAAGTGAACGACGATTGTGCAGGACAGACCGACGTTCAGTCCACGGTCCGTCGGTATGTGTCCGTAGGTCGGTAAGTCGACAGTTATCTTAAGGGCTGTTGAATATTTTCCTAATTAGTCTAGCCTAATACTATGTCGTTTTACCCTTCATCTATATACCTATATAAGTGATTCCAACCCCCAAATTAGTTCATTCACTTCATTCTCTTAAAATTCACCAAAAAGAAAAACAAGTCTCCTCTCCAAAATGTTTACCTCTCTAGAAGCTTGAAGAAGAATATTCAACCTAGGGTTTCAAGTCAAGTCTCCATTCCTCCATTAAAGATTAGCAATTGGCTCCAAGGTATGATAGTTTTCATCCATGGATTTCTTCCATTCATGGAGTTCCCAAATTCTCCTATATCCAATGTTAGAAATCCCCAATTGAGTTAGTGTTTCCTTAAATTATCATGGGTCACTTGATTATTAATTTAAATGATTGAACTGTGATATACTATGATTTTATGATGTTTCCCCTACGAACCGATGAAATTCCCATGTTTTTCCAAGTTATGAGCATATAATGCGGGTCTTGCATTATGAAAGAAGAGTTTTATAAAATCAAGCATAAATTGATAAAATTATATGAATTTATGATGAAATCCATGTCTAAACCATGTTTCCTAAATGTTGATGATTGAAAGTGGGTTTTGAAACATGAAAGGTGAATTATGGAATTATGCTTGTTCTAATGAAATCTATGCAAATGTTTTAAGGATGCTTTGAGAGTAAAGTATCAATGATGATGTTGTTGTTGTGTTGTTGAAAGGATTTTTCTCATATACACATGAAAGCATGATGTGAAAGGTTTTCTAATAAAGTAAAGTGATCTAAGGTTGAAAAGTCTTCTAACCTAATTGAATCAATGATTAAGAGATATCCTAATGAAACCTAGCTTGGATTGGTTATTGAATGATACCTTTCCATGGATGACTTATTAGTTATCTTGGATCGGCAAGATGACATGTCCTTCCATGGATAAAAAGAACAAGTAAGAAATGACTATTCCTTGTGATTTATGCTTAGCACCGAGAGGATATTGAGACGGAGGCTCTCTCGTTGGTAAAGTCGGGTTTTTAAAACCAATCTCCTTATCCCTTACCTATGTGCCCCCATAGGATGATTGTCTAGATAGACATTATCTAGTGGATTTACTTAAGCTAGAAGTTCATGGTCCTTACCTTGGCAAGTAGGACAACCCTTTTCAGTGTGGGAGACATCGGGAGATCATGTTATAGCTCACATGGTCTCTTTGTCGGTTAAGGCTACGTCCCATAACAACAACAACAACAACAATAATGAACTAAGGTTACTTCAAGAAGTATCTCATATGTGTTCGAAGGATTTAAAGATGTTAGCTTGCATTGACAATATTTTATGACTTATGTTTTACAACCCTTCTTATATCATGTTTTAGCTTGGTCAATTGCATGTCATGAAATGTCCTATTTTAGCATAACTTAAATGTTTTATGCATGCCTATCATACTTGGTACATTATTTTTTACTAACGCATACTCTTGCCTACATTTCCCAAAATATAGGGTCTGATAGTCAGGGTCCTCAGTTTCGTGGCTAGTGGTTGATTGCGAGGTTTCCGAGCTTTGGTGAGTCCTCATGCATCGAGGACGAATTTTCCATTGTTCTTAGTTTCTTTCTTATATACAGTTTGGACATGATGTATGGTCTAGGCCCAATTTCATTCTATTGTATTAGATGCTATTGAGACAAGTTTTTAGACTTCCGCTTTACTTTTATAAAACTTTGGACTTGAAATGTTGTCTTTACTTCTTTGTTCTATTTCTTATGTTATGAATGTTAAGTGGCTTGTATGGGGTCTCTCGAGGTCCTATACGCCATGTTACATCTAGGGTGTACCCCTGGGTCGTGATAATCACTATCTGCTTATGAACATATGCCTTTAATTCAAGCAAAATAGGGTCTTGGTCTTGTTTCTCTTTCACTTCGGACAGTGGTGACGATTCAGCCCCATTCATCACCACCACTCCACCTTCATTGGAATCCATTAACCGGACTCCCAATCGTGCAAGTCTGTGCACATCTTTTGCTAACTCTTTCTTGCCTTCCTCAACGTGGGAAGTACTACCCATAAACAACCTGCTCAAGGCATCAGCAACAACATTAGCCTTACCTGGGTGATAGAGAATATTCATGTCATAATCCTTGAGTAGCTCCAACCACCTCCTTTGTCTGAGATTAAGATCTTTCTTAGTGAACACATACTGAAGAGTCTTGTGATCGGTGAACACATCAGCATGAACACAATAGAGATAGTGACGCCATATTTTCAAAGGAAACACTACAGCAGACAACTCTAGATCATGGGTTTGGTAATTCCTCTCGTGAATCTTAAGTTGTCTGGAGGCATAAGTTATAACCTTGCCATTCTGCATCAATACACAACCCAGTCCAACTCTGGACGCATCACAATACACAACAAAACCTTGCATGCCTTCTAGTAAGGTCAACACTGGGGCAGTAGTCAATCTAGTTTTTAATTCCTGAAAGCTTTTCTCACAAGCTTCAGACCATTGAAACTTTGTTGTCTTCTGAGTCAACTTTGTCAACGGGGATGAAATAGATGAAAACCCCTCGACAAACTTTCTATAATAACCAGCCAATCCCAAGAAACGCTTAATATCAGTTGGAGATGCGGGTCTAGGCCAGTTCTGCAGTGCCTCAATCTTCTGAGTGTCAACTTGAATCCCATCACCAGAAACAATATGGCCTAAGAACGCCACTGACTCAAGACAAAACTCACACTTGGAAAATTTGGCATACAGCTCTCTATCTCTGATAGTTTGAAGAACTACTCTGAGAAAACTAGCATGATCCTCCTCATTCCTCAAATAAATCAGAATGTCATCAATGAATACGATAACAAACATATCAAGATAAGGCTTAAACACCCTGTTTATAAGATCCATGAACGCTGCAGGAGCATTGGTCAAAACAAAGGCCATGACTAGAAACTAGTAATGACCATAGCGGGTCCTGAAAGCTGTCTTTGGAATATAACTCTCTCTTACTCTCAAATGATGATAGCCAAATCTGAGGTCTATCTTAGAAAAATAGGTGGCACCCTGAAGTTGATAAAAAAGATTGTCAATTCTCAAAAGGGGATACTTATTCTTGATAGTAACTTTATTCAATTGGCGGTAATCGAGAAACATCTTTCTTCCTCACAAATAAGACCACAGCTCCCCAAGGTAAGACACTTGGTCGAATGAAACCTTTATAAAAAAGGTCTTTCAACTGCTCTTGTAACTCTTTCAACTCAGCGGGGGCCATTCTATATGGCAGAATAGAAATAGGTCAAGTATCAGGAAGGATATCTATACCGAAGTCTATTTCTCTCTCAGGAGGGACTCCACGAAGATCGACTGGAAACACCTCTGGAAACTCACTCACAACTGAAACTGACTGAATAGGTGGTGTCTCAACACTAGCGTCATTAACTCAGACTAAGTGATAGATGTACCCCTTGGAAACTAACTTTCTGGCCTTAAGGTACGAATTAAAACGACCCTTAGGCACTGCTGAACTACTCCTCCACTCAAAAACTGGCTCATTAGGAAACTTGAACTTAACTACTTGAGTTCTATAATCAACTGAGGCATAACAAGCATGAAGTCAGTCCATACCTAGAATAACATCAAAATCCACCATATCTAACTCGACTAAGTCAGCCATGGTGTCCTTGTGATTGACAGAAATGGTACAATCACGATAAACTCTCTCGGCTAGAATAGACTCGCCAACAGGTGTGGAAACACTGAAGGGCTCAAGATGTTGCTCGGGAAGAATATCAAAATTCATAGCGACATATGGAGTCACAAAATATAGACTCGCACCTGGATCAAGCAATGTAATACATCAAAAGTAAAGACTTTGATCATACCAGTGACAACATCTGAGAATTCTAGTTCTTGAACTCACCTCTGTTCTTTGGTGCAGGTCCACTAGCAGATGATAGAGCAGGTCCGCTTGGATTTTGTTGAAAGGCTGATCGGTTTGCATTACTCTTCTACTGCCCGATCTCTTTCTTGTTGTCTTAGCCTTCTTGTTTCGGAACTCTTATCTATCCATTAGCTTATCTTCCTCAACCTGTTGCACATGGATCATCAACCTTGCTATATCCATTTCCCCTATCAACATCGCAGCCTTACCCTCTTTTCTTCACAGACGAGACAACCAAGACACAAATAACCTCATCCTGCTCCTCATATTAGCAACCATCTCCGGAGCATAATGGGAAAGTTGAGTGAACTTGAGGATGTACTCATGGATTCCTACTTAAGAGTAAGGAATTCTCTTATCTTTCCTCTCTCAGCGCACGGGGAAAGAAATGCCCCATAAAGGCACCTTCAAACACAACCCAGCTCACAATTGGTGCTCCTTCAGCTCTACTCTTCTTCCATTGGTCAAACCAGATTCTAGCAACACCCTTCAATAGGTATGCAGCTAGTTCCACACGCTTAGCATCAACAACATGCATAACCTCAAACACCTTCTACAACTCTTTCACAAAGTTCTCCTGATCCTCAGTGAAACCTAAACCAATGAATATGGAGGATTCATCCTTAAGAACTTGCGGATCCTGGATATATCAGCCACATCCTGTCGAACTTCTCTCTGTTGCCCAGCTTGGTTGGTCACCAGTTGACTCAACATCCGGATAGTATCCCGAAACTCTCCATTAGTGACCTCTCCTTGGGGTTGCACTTTGGGTGCATTGAGAACCCCTTGATCCTGGGGATCAACATTCATCCTATCAGGATGACCTCGGACAGCTCTTCATGGAGGCATGATCTGAAAGACACGCGCAAGCACGAATTAGAAATAAACTTTATAGAGTTGAACTCTATCGCACGAAAAGAGTATTAAAGAAGTGAGATAGTCTCTAAATGTCGCAGCCTCCTAATAATAGATGTGGCGCACTTCACACCGATAACTATGACTCTACACACACGGCTTCATAGACACCGTAGAACTCTTGAACTCTATGCTCTGATACAAAGCTTGTCACGCCCCGAGCCTACACCCTGGACGTGGCCGGCACTCAAGAACCATTGCTTGCCCCAAGCGAACCCTTGGCATGACTCAATACTCAGCGGAATACTTACTCAACAATAAAAGAACTTTAAAAGTAAAGTGTTAACTCAATGTCTCAAAATAGATACTCAGAATAATTTATGCAAAACATTCACTGGCCAAAAGAGGCAACTCAAGTCTTAAAACATTAAACACTGGAAATGAAAAAGACTCATGAACTACTATTGTCTATCTATGAATCCTCTAATACTATAAGGTATGTTGGGACAAGACCCCGATCATCCTAACAATATTAAAATAACAGAAATAAATAAGGGATCCTCCGGAAGCAAGGAGGCTCACAAAAGCTAACTCGAGCTGCTATGGTATCAACAAAGCGCCTGTTGATGACCCTGATCTCCTGTATCAGCATCATGAAATGATCCAGGCTAAATGGCATCAGTACATGAAATGTACGAGCATGTAAGGGTAACACTGAACATAACATAAAATCTTGAACTTGGAAAGAAGGAAACATACTCACCTCAACTCAACTTAACTCAACCTCAACTCATGGATGCTCAACTCAATGCAGTATAAAAACAACAATAAAGATGCAGTTTATATAAAGCATTTAAAACAGTAGATAAAAACTCAATGTATTTAAAAATACAATAATAACACAGTTTGTATGTAAAGATACAAAATAACTCAATTTGGAAGATTCTCTAACCGACAACCATCACTATGAGCTTATGTGATGATACAACGTCGCTCCCACGCTGCCAGACTTGTCCTATACCTTACTGAAGTATAAGACATCCTCAACTAAGTGGATCCACTAAACTATGCTTAAAAAATACTAAGAAATCATCTAAAAAGTATGACCCTTTCTATCCACGTTGGCTACATGGTTTATGAGGACTTTGAGTTATATGAACTCGTCCCCATATCGGTGCTCAATACTACTCCCAAAAATATAACTCAGCATATATGTTTAAAAAGATTTCCTCAACCTCAAGCTTTCAGATTATTACTCAAAAGGTTCTCTTAAAAGAGAGTATACTCAAAAACTCCTCATGAACTCTTTTGGAAATCGATGTTTCCTCTCATTTTAAATGTAAAAACATATATTCTTGAGAATACTTAGTTCCCATATATTCATTTTGAAAAATGAAAATCAACTCTCCTCATCCTCCTCATCCTCATACTCAAGTACTCAAGTCTTAAAACTAGTTTTAAAAGATTTGTAAAAGACTTCTCAAAATGACTAGAAAGAACTCTCAAGACTTTACTCTTAACTCTACCTTGAATTTGAATTATTAATTCAAGGGTTATGATTCATGTTATGAAGGATCTATTGATGTTTAAATGTAGTTTAGAGTAGTTAGAATCAGAAGGGAATGAAGGTACACTTTAAGAGGACTCGGACGAAGAAAACGACAGAAAGGGGGTGGGAGAAGGCGACCCAGACGCACTGAGTGGCGTGGGGCGCCAACCCCTAACCTCATAGGAAACTTTTTGGGGCACTGCTGGCGCGGCGCGCCAGCCCCCTGCCCAGAAAACCAGATGAATTTAATTTCTCATTTTTTGACACTAATTCACCTAGAATCGAATGGTTTCTTCCAAACCCTATTAGATTCGTTTACCCAACTTAATTACATAAGAATCTAATCGAAAACCCTCAAGAACAATACTCAATAACAAGATCCTCGCCTCAAGAACTCAACCAAACATCAAAATTCAGGAATGGAGAACAAAACTGCAAGAACACTTCAAGAACACTAACTTCTCAATATTTATAGATGAATTTCATAATGTAAATCATGATTGGCATGTGGTTGAACGAACCCATCACTATGGAAGCTTAAATACCTCTTAGGGATCAAACCCTTGGAGAAATTCCTCGACAATTCTCAAAAATTTTGATGAACGCCTTGAACCTCTCCTCTTTTCTCCTCTGGAACTCCTCTCAAAAATCCTAAGCGTATTTAGGATTGTGAAAACTGACCCAAATTAGCTTAGACCCCTAAAATATTACTATAAAACTTTAAAGCTAATGGGGTAAGGAAAATACTGAAATACCCCTTATTAATTCGGGTAACTTTCTTTAACTGACCATATCTCCCTCATCCGAACTCAAAATTTAGCAAACTTGGTGGCGTTGGAAAGAGAATTCCAAGATCTTTCATTTGATATCTTATGGGTCACCTAACTCATTCTGTACTGAAAGTTATAGTTGTTTGAAGTTGACTCAAAACTCACAACTTAAGCTTAACTTGAGCAAATCTCAAATTTGCTCTTTCCCTATTAGTTCTTTCTAAGGCGGGATGTTACATTGCTTGTCTGAGCTTTTCCCCACCTCATCATCTTTTGAACTTTCTCCTTTTTGTTTTGTGTAATCTTCATCTTTTGTTGCAATTTGGCTTGTTTGAACTTGTGGGAAATTTTCAACTCTTTGTTCTTTCTTTTGAAGTCTTTTTTGCATTCTTGACTTTTAGGGACTTTGGTAACTTTTGTTTTTGGCAAATTTGAACTTTGAATCTTCTTTTATAACTTGCATGTCTTTAATGCACTCAAGAAAGTCAGGTCAAAAGATGGATAGTGTGTATAAGCACTCAGAAAGGGTATAGGCTAAAATGTGATTGTCCAAAGAAAAGGCTTAAGGCTCAAAGTGGGACATACTAAGGATTAATATCATTTTGTAGGCTTTGAAAGGCTCAAGCGGGTCAAAGAAGGCGTACAATCATTTTTCAAATCAAACATTACTCAGAATTTCACCTTAACAACATTCAGGCCAGATTCTATATCAACAAAGCAACACAATTGAATTTAACTCAAAACTCACCACACAATGCACATGAAACAATGAATTCGATTTTGTTCTAATCTTGAATGTATGCAAGAGAATATTTTCAAGTGTAACAAAAGTATGAATGAGAGGTACCAAAAGAATCTATGGTTTAACAAAAAGTCAATCTTCTCCATTATATCCATTATTTTCCATATGCACACTAGAACTGTTTTGGCACCAAACAAGTCAAAAAATGATTTAAAAAATATAAACATTTTAAAAAGAATAAAAATAAAGAATATTTTGAATAAAGAATACCAAACCCTAGAAGGGTTGCCTACGTATCTCATTGAGATGAGAATCAGGTTTACGTAGTTTGTTCAGATTTGACATAAATATATGTTTTGAGCAATAAATGAATTTTTGAAAGAAAAACTAATCGAAAAGAAAAACCAATGAGTCACATTGAAGGGCGGACAACCCAAATTTAACAAAAAATATTTTTATTATTTAAATAACAAGTAACAAATATAAAAAATCAACGAATCACATTGAAAGTCGGACCACTCAAACTTAACAAAAAAAAATTATTATAATTTAAAGAACAAGTAACAAAAATAAAAAGTCAACAAGTCACATTGAAGGTCGGACCATCCTAACTTAACAAAAAATCCTTTTTATTATTTAAAGAACAGGTAACAAAAATAAAAAATCAACGTGTCACATTGAATGACGGACCATCCAAACTTTAAAAATTTCAAACAATTTTTTTAAAATGAATGTAAGACAAATAAAAACTTGAGATATTCATTGAATATAACATTATATACAAAAATTAATACAAAGGTATAGACCGATTTTGAGCGATGCCTCATAAATCTGGAGTCTGAGTACAATCTTGATGAAATTTTTTTTTAGGGCATTTCTTAAAAATTTTGCCCATGTTTCAGCTTTAACAACCTTCGGTATTCAATCTTGTAGTAACCCCCTCCTTTGTGAAATTTTTGGAGACCTCCTTAAAAAAATTGCCCCAGTTTCCGCTTCGAAATAATGAAAAGCTTACGGGGAACATGACCAAACCGTTATGGCGCCTACGTATCCCGTTGAAGCAGGAATCAGGTAAAACATAGTTTCAACAAATTGTGACTTGAATGGAGAATAAACTAAGACTATGAATGCTCTAGTGAGAGGCAAGTAAGAGTGGACTTTAGTTTAAAGTGGACCGGTGACCCGAGTTGGACAAACTGCAGGGTGAAGATAATAAACGATGTTGGATGACCACGAACCAACTATCTGTTTACTACTCCAATAAAATAGAGTGTTTTTCTGAAAAACGATCGCAGATAACCACGTAACCGCTCTTGTCCTAATGCATTTTATTTGCCGTTTGGGGGAAATCATGTCATGATACAATAACAATGTATAACAAAATAATTAGTACAATATGCAAATAATTTAAAAAATATAATAAATAACATAATAAAAGAATAGTTTCCTAAATTTGAAAAAATGAACTCATAATGGTTATAACCTCTATATTTCCATAGCAGAGTCGTCATTCTCTTGACATTCTTTAAAAGATGCAACGTCACGGTGACTCAAAAAATAAAGAATTTTAAAAAAAATAAAAAAATTTAAAAGGGAAAAAGGGAGTCGCCACCTAATTTTAGATAAAACTAGAAAACTAATTAATTAATTAACTTAATATACTGTCTACGAAACCAAAAGATTCTAGGTAAGGGTTCAAATAATTCCGAAGGAAATGTGTTAGGCATCTTCAAAATCCACAACTGTGGGTCCCGGCTGAATTCTTTTTTTCAAATCGAGGAGGAGATAAAATAATATACAAGTAAAATAAATATGTAATATACACAAATAATAAAATAAAATAATACTATAAGTAACGACCTAAGTTCCATGACGTCAATAATATACACGATAATTAATAAAAAATATAATTCAAACTCTATTCGAATAGCTTCAATGGGAAGCAACTCGAGTACCTGTAAAGACACATAGTAAAAGTGTTAGTTATAAATAAATATTAATAAAAATAAATGAATCAAATAATAACTTAAAAATAAAAACTCGTCTTATTAACATGGGATGCCTTGAAAATCGACGGTAATTTCTTCAGCAACCAAATTTAACAAATAATGTAGATAAACTTAAACTAAATTTCCGTCTTTTAAAATGGAGAGGACTCAAAAACTGACTAAGAGATTTTTTCATTGGCCAAATTTAACATACAATTTAAAGAAGACTAATGATGAAAGTAAAGAGGAAACAAACAATAAAATAACAAGCTGAACGAAACTTGAACAGAAGCAAATTGCTAAACTAAAACTAAAAAATCCAAATACCAAATCATAACGAACAGGTAACAATCAGCTAAAACGAATAATTATTTAAATTAATAAAATACACATAATTAATGACAAAATAAAACAATACACAATATGACAAGATATAAATAGTGAAAACCAATCTAATGACACATCCAATAACAAATAGAAATTTAAAAACATAATGTAAAATTTAGCTAAAAATAAGGAAATGTTAAGTAATTTAAAGAAAATAAGTGTAAAAAACTTAATAATCACCGACAATGAAATTATACAAAATCAGCCCCCAAACAACAATAATCAAATAAACCAACTACCAAAAACATTAAAAAAACTACACAACAATAAGAAGAAGAAGAAAGGAAATATAAACTTTATAAAAAAAAAAAAATCAACCACAAAATATTTATATAATTTGAAGGTGTTGTAAACATTCTAAGAAAGAATCACTAAACAAATTTTGAACAAATTTATAGAAAAAACCACAAACCCATAAATAATAATAAAATAAGGCTAACAAACCCAAAAAAAAATAAAATCAACAGGAATAATTACTCCACAGGGAAGGAACATCAAATACTTTGCAACCATGGAACAGAGAAGAAATAAAACTTAAAGGAGAAAAAACTATACATGGGTTACCGGAGAACATCAGATCTGGTTGTTTTGCCGGAATCAGCATCGTACTGTTGTGGTTATCACCGGAATTTGCAGCTACTAGTCGTTTCTCCATTCGTGGTGGGTTCCGAGTGGGTATGGTTCGTTTTCTTGCTGCGATGTTCACGGAAAAAGGTAAAAAATGAGAGGGGTTTTGATGTTTGTTTCAGTGGTCAATAGTGGTGGGTTTGGTCGGGGAAGAGAAGGGAAATGGGGTGGTCGTTCGGTGGTTGGTCTACGAAAATGGAGTTGGTTGTTTGAGGTAGTGATGCTGGATAACAGGGGAGGGTGGTTTGGCGTGGAGAACGTGGTGCGTGGGTTGGAATTGCTGTTGTTCGCTAGAGTGGAGAGGGGAAGCTATGTAAGCTTGCTCCGGGTGGGTTGTGAGCTTCGGCGGAGAAGAAAGAGAAAGGGGAGAGTAGCGTGGATTTTTGGGTCAGGGTTTTGTTTTGTCGGAGCTTTGCCGAATTCCAAGGTGGTGGGCAGCCGAAAAATTAATGAATAGTAAAACTTCTTTTCTGAATAAAAATCTGAAAAATTTGCATCTCTAATCTTAAAAATATTTTACCATCACTAACTTAATGATCAAAAAAATATTTAAATGAAAATATGGAAACCACCTTAGTATAATATCATTACCTTAAAATGGTGGGCTAAAACCATCGATTAATAAAATATCTGTGTATGTAATTTTATCTGTATATAACTATATTTCTAAATTGTGCTAAAAACATGAAAATGAATATTAATAAAAGTAACGAATAAAATGAATGACATGTACAAAAATGCAATTTAACCAAAACAATCACTTAATCAAACTGAACAAGTATTCACAACATATTCAACTGATTGTAACAAAAAATAATAGAAACAAAATTAACCGATAAAAATCCTAATATTTTGAGAAATAAGCATAATTATCAATAAATTGCATTAAAATTTAAAAACATGTATTTTCGAACTATTTAACGAATGAAAAACTTAAAAGTATTAACTTTAATAATATCATACCAAAATTCGGTGTCAACACTAAGTATGAGGAATATGAAATAAAACTTAAAACATGATCATAAGAGGACTTAAGAAAAAACATGAGATGCATGACCAAGTTAGAACAAAGTAAACCTTTAAAGAAGAATCTTAAATCATGAACATGGTTAATGCATCTTAAAAGTAATGAAAACTTCATAAAAACATTGAAAGTAACTTAGTTCATTTTATGGGATATTTACCATTAACCGACACAGACCACGTGAGGTATAACGTGGAATCAGGTGTTTTGCTTCCACACCGAAAAGAGATGTAATTGTTCGATAAGGCAAGGACCTTAAACTTCTAGCTTAGGTGGATTCACTAGCTATGTCTTTCTAAGACAAATCCTACGAGGGGAACGTAGTAAGAGATAAGGAGATTGCCTCTACTAACGGGAACGCCTCTATCTCAATATCCTCTCGGTGCTAAGTAAAATCCCAACAGAATAGTTATATTCATAAACATATCATCATACATGAAAAATAACAATTAAGTTACTAATTCAAGCTTAAATCATCATAGTGTAGCTCCTTAAATCACGAATCATGAATCATGAATCATGCATACGTGAGAAAAACTTTTCATCAGATCATGATTTCTTAATATGTGATAAAATCTTTCACTATTTCATTGATGCTTGTCTTAGAGTATACCCTGGTTTTATAAATAATTATTTTCATAAATCACGCATAAACTTTCATAAATCACATTCATAATCTCATAACTTTCTTTATAAATTCATATCTTCAGAAATTAATAGTCAAAATCATGAATAATGTGTGAGTCTTATAGAAATCAATTGTAAATCATATAGTTTAATCAAAACATGCATAGGAAGATTGAAATTGAACAATTAAATCAAAATCAACTAAGACCAACGAAGATAACATGAAACCCTAAGCAATTTAGGTGAAATTGAATTTGGAGAACTGAGATCTTTTTTGGATTCAATGAGTTAGTGGAATCCATTGATGAATTCCCACATACCTTGATGATCAAAATCCAAAAGTAATGGAGAAAAAAAAAGGAGACTTGAATCTTGAACCCTAGTCTTCTTCTTTGAAGCTTGAGAGGATTTGGAAGGGACGAACTTGGATGGAATTTGGGAATTCGAGAGAATGAGAAGGTTTTGGGTAAATTTAGGAATAAAGGGGTAGTTATAATACTTAAAATTAGGGTCAAAATGACATAATATTGACTTTAAATGCATAGGAAACGACTCAAATACCCTTAATAAATAACTACCGGAAGATACCTATGACTTTGACCTAAGATCCGTAAGATCTCCTATGGACCATCCTGGTCAATCGTAGGATCAACTATAGAGGGAAAAAAATCCTGAGCCATTTGAATTAGAGCCTTCTACAAGTCGTTGACTTTCCTAAGGTTTGTAGACCTCTTCCGAGAAGAACCCTTCTTCCAAAAAAATTCACCAAGTTACAGACTTCTTTGGAAGACCCATTCCTATGGGTCGTAGAAATTTCTACGAACTGTCCTGGTGGTCCGTAGGAAAGTTCAGAGACCCAAAATTTATCATCCCTTCAAGACTGTCACGATTCAAAGTACACCCTAGGCATAACATGGCGTATAGGACCCCAAGAGGCCCTACACAAGCCACTTAGCAGACATCATAAAAGATAATAGAAATAAAGAATTAAAAATCATAGTCTTATAGCATAAAAGAGTTTCGATAAAGCAGAAGTCTAATCATAAGTCTCAATAAGCCATCTATTACATCATAAGAAAAGTGATTGGGACGTAACCCATACATCAAATACAAATTTGGAAAAAGAAACTGAAATGAAAGACATGAACAAGTAAATGTATCTTTGTCCTTGAAACATGAGGACTCACCAAACTCTTTTATGTGAAAGAATCAACTAGCCATGAGAGTGAGAGGTAGGGAGCGTTGGACCCTACATTAATGAGACAATGTAGGCACAAGTATGTATTAGTACATGAAATTTACTAAGTATGGGGCAATATGCATAAAATAGACATGGTGTCCTAAATAGCTTAAACATGTAAAGCATGACCAATAATTGAACATTTAAAATCTTAAATAAGGAATAGCATATAAATCATGAAATTTAAACAATGCATTTAAAATAAGAGACATAAGAAAAGTTTTGAAGAAACATAGTCATTTTATGAGATATTAATTTTAACCGACAATAAGACAATGAGAGCTACATGGAATACGATATATCCCTCATATCGAAAGAAGGAAAATCTACTTACCAAGGTAGAATCCGTACATGTCCTCTTTTGCTAAAGTGGATCCACTAGTTAGGTCATTTAAGACAATCCTACGGGGGCACGTAGTTTGGGACTAGAGGTTGCTATTAGAGACTGCCCTATTTGAGCATCCACCTCAAAGCCCTCTCGGTGCTAAGTGTGAATCTCAATGGAATAGATAAAAGTCAAATATCAATATAACATAGGAAAGTCATGTCATGATCCGAATTTATACCCTGGACGTGGCCGGCACTTGAGAACCGTTGTTGGTCCCCAAGCAAACCCTCATCCTGGCTTACTCTAAGCGGAAGACTTACTCTAAGCGGAAGACTTACTCAAGCAAAATTGCAACTCCAAATGCATAATTAAACTTTAAAGTCTCAATTCAAAACTTAACTCAAATAAATATCTGAAAATAACTAACAAGTTATAGATAATTGTCTCAAGACCTCAAAACTTCTCAATAAAAAAGGAAATAATGGGAAACTCCTCAACTTTAAACTATATATGAAGCCTCTATATTTCAACATGGATGTTGGGACAAGACCCACAACACCATAAAACACTAAACAGAAAGGGGGAAAAGGAAATTCTCTGGAATGCAAGGAGGCTCAGCAAAGCTAACTGGAATGTCACATGATCTCAACAAAACGCCTGTTTATGATCGTGAACACATGTATCTGCATCACTATAAGATGTAGGTCTAATGACATCAGTACATTGAATGTAGGAGCATGCAAGGAGAACTAACATCATAGATAACTGAACTGGCTGGAATAAGAGAAATACTCACCTCCATTAAACTCCAATACAAAAGCAACAACAAGAGATGCAATGTTTAAAATGTTATAAAACAGAAGATATAAACTCAATTATGTTTGTAAAAATACAATAAAATAATCTTTACTCTTATTTGGGAGATTCTCTATTTGACAACAATCACTATGAGCTATGTGATGATACAACGTCTTGCCCACGTTGCCAGAATTGTCTTGTACCTTGCCTGGGTATAGAAAACCTCAACTAAGTGGATCCACTAAGCTATGCTCGAAGGTACTACGGATTCATCTAAAAAGTATGATCCTTTACCCATGTTGGCTACATGGTTTATGAGGAATGTGAGTTGTCTGAACTCATCCCCATATCGGTGCTCAATATTTCTCCCAATAAATATATACTCTTGCTCAAATGTATAAAACATGCTCTTTCTCTGGTTTGAGATAATTGCTCAAACTGTCCTCTTAAAAGAGGTAACTGCTATGAAATATCTCTGAACTCATAAACTCATTTATAAATTGAAGTTTATTTGTTCTCAAAATAATACTATTTTTTCAAGTAAAAATGAACATTTGGGAAATACTGAGTTCCCTTATTCTCTTTCTCAAACTCCTCTTTACTTCCTCAAGACTCAATTTAAAACACAAATATAGGCTTTAAAGGATTCTCAAGCTTTATAACTAGGGATGGCAATAGGGCGGGGCGGGGTTGGTTTAGGGCTATGCGGGGCGGGGTGGGTTTATGGTTGTGCGGAGCGGGTGGGATGCGTGGCGGGTTGAAATGGGTATTTTTAAAACTAATGTGGGCGGGACGGGTTGCAGATATATGTGATTTTTATGGGTTTAAACTTAGTTTTAATTTTTCACATGTTATAAGAGTGATAGAAGATTATTTATTAAGATAATTTTTTTAAAGCTACTAAAATATTCAAGATAGTAAATGAAATGGTTCAATAAAAAATAATTCAATTTCTTACATGTTTCCCAATTGACCTCTAAAAATAAAATTTTAAGTCACTATTCTATTAAATTAATAAAACTTAATGAAAAAATGAATTTATTTTTATGAATTTTATTTTTAGTATCAAACTTAACTAGAAAAAAAATATTAAAAAAATTATGTGTGGCGGGTTCATGCGGAGCGGGTCTATGGAGGGCGGGTTGAGAATGAAATATTTTTTTATGCGAGGCGGGGCGGATTAAATTTTTTACGGGATAAGCTCAACCACCCCGGTCCCGCCTCGCACAGCCCCATTTCCATCCCTATTTATAAATAAAAATAGGGTTCATGCTCAAATATAGACATGAATAAATCAACTCAAGGATCTCAATAACGATATAGAAAACTCAATACTCAGAACTCAACGATACTACTAATCTCAAGAATACTCAATTCATAGGGTTCATGCTGAAATATAGACATGAATGAATCAACTCAAGAACCTCAATGTATAACGTATAGCGATTCAATAATTAGGAATAGAGTTTCAAAAAGGATGAGGAACTCAAGAACTCAAAATCAACTCAATAAAAGCTCTTGAACTTTTCTCATAAACTCACTTTAATTTTGAACATACCCGGAGACATGTGATTAGGATAAGCAGGAATTTCCAAAAGTAAATGGACCCTATAGGAGCTAATACAAGGAAGGGAAACGTAGCCACAACTTAAAGGAATATGTGTCAGATGAAAGAAGGAAAGATTGGCCCATAACTCCTTGGCGTACTGCTGGCGCGTCGCCCCAGGGCTTGAACTAGTGAATTGCAGCCTTGGTGCTATGGGTGGCGCGCCGCCCCACACCCATACCCCGAAAATCTGACAAATTTTTATTCTCAACTTAGGGTTCTAACTCGTTTAAAATGGGGAAAATTCTCATAAATTCTTCTCGATTCTTAAACCCAACACGAATACATGAGGAATTCAACACAATCCTTTTGGGCAACAAAACATTTTCCAAAGACCAACAACACGAAAGAATTCAGAACCTCCATTGTTCAAGAATTGAACAAAAATCAAGAACTACTCAAGAACTCTTTGAATACAACAATTTCATGGATAAATACAGATGTATGGCGTGAGGACGAACAAGTCCAACACTGTGAGAAGCCTTACATACCTGGAAAGAACAATGTTCTTGGCGAAAATCGACGGGATCTATGAACGCTCAAAACCTAGCTCTTTCTCCTGTTGAACTCTTATCTTATTTTTCTAAGTATTTAGGAAAGTAAAAAAGTAACTTAGCGTCTGATTAGACCCTTAACTGGGTGAGGAAAACGTGACTAGGCTTAGTAGGAAAAATGAAAAGACCAAAATACCCTTCAACAAACGTATGAGATGCCTTAAATAGAGAGGCTTCACTCAAATGGGATTAACTTTTTACTCCGAACTCGAAATTAAATAAACTTGGTGCCGTTGGAAAGAGGACTCAAAGAGCTTCAAATTTGTAGGTCATGGGTCACCTAACTTTTTATGTGCTAAGAGATATGGTCGATTAAAGTTTACCCAAAACTAAAAACTAATGGGTGACTTGAACAAATTTATCTTTAGTTTTTTTTTAAATTTGAGGTGTTACATCTAGTAACCTTAACACCTAAAAATAATAATTTAGAATCAATCGGTACAATCTTATTCACAAATGAAGAATGACTCGAGTCTTAACTTAGAAATTTTTGGGATGTTAAAATATCTCCCCCTTGGGATCATTCATCCTCGAATAATGGCTGGATTGAGAATGGAAAGGGATTACTTTTACTGTCTTTCTGACTTCTGAACTTACCTATTTACATAGGCGGAACTGAATCATACTATGAGCTTGGAACGGTCTATAGCACATAAGTCAAGAACGATATGGGTTTGAACATAGTCATGCTCTATGTGAAACTATTTGACATAAAGCAAGGATATAGGGGTACTAAGTAAGAATAGGAATATTATCCCTTGAGCGGTACGGCAGATATCTTTGAAGCTTAGGAACACTTCTCAACCATGCTCTTCTTTCTTATTACCACACCTCATTGGATGCAACTCATAGCTCCCACAAGGGTTTGTAACTACCTGATAACGCTCAACTACACTTCATCCAATTTTAAGTGTAGGCGATTGCAATCTAGTATAAACCCAACGAAGAGTTAGGGTCAATCCCACAGGGAGTGATACGGTAGAGAATTCAATTACGAAGTGAAAGACATGTTCTAACTGTTTGTAGGAATAGAAATTATCAAAACCATTAAAGTAAATTGAAGGGATTGACAACAAGTGTCAAATGGTGGGATTAGATTTGTCAACTAACAACTATGAAAATAGGGAAGTTATCAAGTATAAAGGGATCCTTGGGGATGTGATCGATTAATTTCCAATTTCTCTATACGGTTGATTACTAATTACCGAAAGTTGCTGAATCTTAGTGGGTAGACTAGACTATAGATGCAATAGCCATCTCTCGATCAACTATCACGATTCAAGTGAGTCTCTCGAATCTCGACAAGCATACAATTATGAATAGCCCATAGCCTCAATTTACCTACTCTCTTGAGCTAGATAGGTAGGATCGAATTAAGAATCACTCTCTCGAGCTGAATCCACAACAACCCAATCGCTACAATAATCAATTGATAATCTTAATTCTAAAACCTCTTTCTCAAGCAACCATAGAATACTAGACTAGAACTGCATTTGCAGCTACAATTCATGAGTTAAAACTCAATTATCAATTGAACCCACTCCAACAAAGCGATTAAATCAGTAATTACTAACACCCATAAGCCAATTGAAATAATTAATCACACAATCACACCCCCAAGAATGGGGTTTTAGCCACATATTATAAAAAGCAAGGAAAAATTACCAACTATGTTCTCCATCAGCTGGGTAACAAAATCCAAGTCTTCACAATGCTTCAGATGAACTTCGAATCAAAATCCAACTTAAAAACTATAAGAATAGTGTTTTGAATCAAAAGCTCAAGGTAAAAACTCTCAAACACTCGGAACTGGTGATCAAAATTTCAGAACTCCTGAAATATTTTAAAATTTTGCATTTATACTCCTTCAGGTTTTCAGCTTTTGGGTCGATCACCGGAGTTAGTCGAGCCTTGCCGACCAGTTTGGTGATGCGGCAAGTAGCCTTTTCCATCGTTGTCTTGTCCTACCTCTTCGGCATTCAAACTCTGTAATTTTAGGAGATCAAAATCATTGTCGCCGATCCATTCGGTGGTTCGCCGATTGTCCATGTCCATCACCAAGTTGGATTTTCTCCAGGGCTGGCACGCTATAACATTTGGCAAGCTGAAGTGCGGTCACCGAGTGGCCTTGGCGATTGTCAGCTTTCATTAACTTCAACCTTTTTCAACTTTTACGCTCCTTTTTGCCCGGTAATGTCCTTGCCTTGCTTTTTTGCCTTCATAGCTGAAAATTAGCATTTAAACATCAGTTTAGAGTACAAAATAGGCATCGAGGACACTAATACTATAAAATACAAGCCCTAAATGAGTCGAAATCCCAGACTCATCAACACCCCCAACTTAAACTTTTACTTGCCTTCGAGTAAAACTCAAGATCAATTAGTTCAACAAAGAATGTCTACAAACAGTGCTACTCAAGACTCAACATGAATGCACACAAAAGGTTCAAACTATGCATGCAAATGTTCAATTGTGCACTCTAAGTTTCAAACTGTGACTAACCATCATCAAATAGAACTCAAGCTCATAATGCTTGCTTCAAATGCAAGTTTAAGCTCAACAAAATCATTCAAATCCTCTCACACCAATAATGATTCCATGCTCACACAAAACTCATTAAATTTCTAGAATTTTGTAATCAAAAGCAACTCTCACGCTCCCAAAGATAAACACATGCATGACTCTACCCATAGGCTTGCCCTTATTTTCCAATCAACATTATTTTCAGCTCACTCAAGATCACAAAGGTCTTTCAAGGCTTGTAACGGGGCTGAGGGTAAAGGTATGATCATTTTAGTTTAGTGACTTCTACTTTCATGAATCATGGCCTGTATTTCACATTTTTTCCTTTTCTTTCACACTATATGATTTTCACAATCCACCCTATGTTCAATTAAGCATGAATCATTGGATACCCCATTTCTTTTGTCCATTTCACAAGCTTTATTTCAATAACTCTTTTCTTTTTCAATCTTTTTCTACTTTCACATTTCTCTTTTCTTTTTTTTTTAACATGGAGGGGTTCCATCTTTTTCAACATGATCCTTCAAGGGGGAATTTCTCAAACTTCTTGATTTTCCTCCTTTTTCACCACACCCCAACTTAGGCTTTTGGCCTAAGTTGCCTATTCAAATGAACCAATGCTTCATGAAGGTTATAGGTGATGGGACAAAGAGGTTAAAGTTGTTCAAGTTTTATCCAAAGAAAAGGATAGGCTCAAATGGTGCCAAGCTAGGTTCACACTTTCACAAGGTGGTCACAAAAAGTTATAAAATCAATTTTGGTTCACTCTTCACAAATTGGGCCTAAGATCATCTCAATTGTTTGCTTACATTAATCAATTGGATGAACGGGGCAAGTTCTAGGTATTACCAAGCACATATTTCAAGAAAATCTCACCACACATGGCATTCAACACAATCATCAAACAAGACTCTACAATGTTCAGCTAGCGTGCAACGATCATCACAAGGGGTCAACTCAACAACCGGCTAGTCACAATGAGATGCTAGGAGTTCACATATGACTTATGCAACTCAATTTGCCTCATTAGAGCCGTACGCACATATCGTTCAATCGAGAGCACTATTCAAGTCATCGGTATTGATAACAACCGGCACTCGAAATTGAAAGAGAACAGCCACATTCACACACATCAAAATATGGCAATTTTTTTTAAATCAGTTCAAAACCAACATTTGCATTAAAAACAAAGGACTAACACAATGGATCAAAACCAATATATATCAACAACATCCATCAGTCACACAAACACAAAAAATATTAACAATATCCAAAAAACAGCCCCAAAAGAGGTAGGTATAGAAATACCTCACCCCGCCAAACTAAACTAGCAATTGTCCTCAAATGCAAAGAAAACAGTAAAACAATAAACAAAAAGGGAGTCAAAAATCCTCCTGCCAGTCTAACCCTGTGGTGAACTATGCATATCTGTGACTCCATCTGTCTGGGCATTAGTGCCCGACTCTAAATCATCCTTCGCTCCACTGGAGCCCACTATAGAAGTGTCTTTCAAAGAAGCCGCCACAGCTTTCTGGACCATACCTCACTCAAGATTCTCCAAGTCATCATAAACTGCTGCATCTCGAACACCTAGATCCTCCTCATCGGTCTCAGCCTCTGACTCAGCATCATCATCAGCATCAGCATCAGCATCATCATCCCTAGCAACATCTCCGGTCGTAGTAGATGGAGGGATCTCAGAACTGGCTAGAACATCTGTGCTCGGAACCTCAGAAAGACTCAGAAGCACTTGAAAAATATCTGTTGAAGCCTTCTTATGGTTTGGACCGGCGGTTCCTAAGAATTTACGGACCATCCTGGTCAACCGTAGAAAAGTTCAGAAACCCTTTAAACTAATAAAATTTTGACGGAACATTTCTACGGCTTGTAGGTCTTCCTACGGTCCGTATACACCAACTGTGGAACCAATCTTGACAGTCAAAATTTCACTAAGTCTAGGACCTATCGACGAGACTTATCTACGACTCATAGATCACTTGATGGACTATACTGGTGAACCATTAAAGAGGTACTGGGACTTGATTTTAGAAAAATTATTCCCCTCTATCTACGGCTGCCATCTACAGCCTGTAGAAGTTTCTACAGTCTGTATAGGGGGAGTCGTAGAACCAGTCTACAGCCCCAAAAAGTCCTTTCTTTCTTTTCCAAAATTTGAGGAGTTACAAAGACCCTTCCTACGAATCCCTTCTACGGGTCGTAGAGTCTTCTACAGGCCGTAGGTGGGCTAATAGGAACTAAGCCAATGCTAAGTTTTTGAAAATTTTCTTTTCAACTCAACTTTCAAATTTCTATGGTGTTACAATATCTCCCCTTTGGAAATATTCATCCTCAAATGGGTCTCAAGCTAGCATGAATAATGTAGGAGAGAAACTAACAACCCAACATGAATGCAAATCTCATCACAATGCACATAGACATGGATAATAGCTAAATCATAACACATAAAATCAAGCTTTTCATGAACATGCATGCATATGGAAATATGAGAATGACTAAAATACATGAATTCGAAAGAAAGAACCAGGAGGAACTAATACCTCAAGCTAGAATACGAGTGGAGATAAAGAGATGAGAATACCATTACATCATATCTGTAACACCTCGGATTTCAAAAGAACTAAAGAGAAGTTGGTACGAGTCACCATCAATATCTAGTTTTGGGTAAACTTCAATCGACCATATATTTTAGTACATTAAAAATTAGGTGGCCCATGATCTATAAAATCTAAGGTCTTTGAGTCCTCTTTTCAACACCGCCAAGTTTGCTAACTTTTGAGCTTGCAGTAAAAAGTTATGCCTGTTAGAGTGAAGCCTCTCTATTTAAGAAAATTCATCCATTTTTAAAAAGGGTATTTTGGTCTTTTCCTTTTCTCGCTAGGCTTAGAACGTTTTTCCTCACCCAATTAAGGGTCTAATAAGATGCTAAACCATTCTTTGTCATTCCTAAACACTTAAAAAAATAAGAGAAGAGTTCAAGAGGAGAAAGAGCTAGGTTTTGAGTGTTCGTCAAGATCCCGTTGATTTTCACCAAGAAAATCATTCTTTCCAGATATGTAAGGCTTCCCACAGTGATAGACTTGTTCGTCCTCATGCCACATATCTAATTTATCCGCAAAATTGTTGTATCTAAAGGTTTCTTGCATAGTTCTTGATTTTGGTTCAATTCTTTAACAATGGAAGTGGTGAATTCTTTTGTGTTGTTTAT